>CM043376.1:2935000-3006650 GCA_023718395.1 Leucaspius delineatus | reverse complement strand
AAAACTTCAACACAACACCTACAAACACACAATCACATCATAAAGAGCTCACAAAACTTCAACACAACACCTACAAACACACAATCACCATCATAAAGAGCTCACAAAACTTCAACACAACACCTACAAACACACAATCACCATCATAAAGAGCTCACAAAACTTCAACACAACACCTACAAACACACAATCACATCATAAAGAGCTCACAAAACTTCAACACAACACCTACAAACACACAATCACATCATAAAGAGCTCACAAAAACTTCAACACAACACCTACAAACACACAATCACATCATAAAGAGCTCACAAAACTTCAACACAACACCTACAAACACACAATCACATCATAAAGAGCTCACAAAACTTCAACACAACACCTACAAACACACAATCACATCATAAAGAGCTCACAAAACTTCAACACAACACCTACAAACACACAATCACATCATAAACGAGCTCACAAAACTTCAACACAACACCTACAAACACACAATCACATCATTAAAGAGCTCACAAAACTTCAACACAACACCTACACACACACAATCACATCATAAAGAGCTCACAAAACTTCAACACAACACCTACAAACAGAACAATCACATCATAAAGAGCTCACAAAACTTCAACACAACACCTACACACACACAATCACCATCATAAAGAGCTCACAAAACTTCAACACAACACCTACAAACACACAATCACATCATAAAGAGCTCACAAAACTTCAACACAACACCTACACACACACAATCACCCATCATAAAGAGCTCACAAAACTTCAACACAACACCTACAAACACAACAATCACATCATAAAGAGCTCACAAAACTTCAACACAACACCTACAAACACACAATCACATCATAAAGAGCTCACAAAACTTCAACACAACACCTACAAACACACAATCACATCATAAAGAGCTCACAAAACTTCAACACAACACCTACACACACACAATCACCATCATAAAGAGCTCACAAAACTTCAACACAACACCTACAAACACACAATCACATCATAAAGAGCTCACAAAACTTCAACACAACACCTACAAACACACAATCACATCATAAAGAGCTCACAAAACTTCAACACAACACCTACACACACACAATCACCATCATAAAGAGCTCACAAAACTTCAACACAACACCTACAAACACACAATCACATCATAAAGAGCTCACAAAACTTCAACACAACACCTACACACACACAATCACCATCATAAAGAGCTCACAAAACTTCAACACAACACCTACAAACACACAATCACATCATAAAGAGCTCACAAAACTTCAACACAACACCTACACACACACAATCACCATCATAAAGAGCTCACAAAACTTAAACACAACACCTACAAACACAACAATCACATCATAAAGAGCTCACAAAACTTCAACACTACACCTACAAACACACAATCACATCATAAAGAGCTCACAAAACTTCAACACAACACCTACAAACACACAATCACCATCATAAAGAGCTCACAAAACTTCAACACAACACCTACAAACACACAATCACATCATAAAGAGCTCACAAAACTTCAACACAACACCTACAAACACACAATCACATCATAAAGAGCTCACAAAACTTCAACACAACACCTACAAACACACAATCACCATCATAAAGAGCTCACAAAACTTCAACACAACACCTACAAACACACAATCACATCATAAAGAGCTCACAAAACTTCAACACAACACCTACAAACACACAATCACATCATAAAGAGCTCACAAAACTTCAACACAACACCTACACACACACAATCACCATCATAAAGAGCTCACAAAACTTCAACACAACACCTACAAACACACAATCACATCATAAAGAGCTCACAAAACTTCAACACAACACCTACAAACACACAATCACCATCATAAAGAGCTCACAAAACTTCAACACAACACCTACAAACACACAATCACATCATAAAGAGCTCACAAAACTTCAACACAACACCTACAAACACACAATCACATCATAAAGAGCTCACAAAACTTCAACACAACACCTACAAACACACAATCACATCATAAAGAGCTCACAAAACTTCAACACTACACCTACAAACACAACAATCACCATCATAAAGAGCTCACAAAACTTCAACACAACACCTACAAACACACAATCACATCATAAAGAGCTCACAAAACTTCAACACAACACCTACAAACACACAATCACATCATAAAGAGCTCACAAAACTTCAACACAACACCTACAAACACAACAATCACCATCATAAAGAGCTCACAAAACTTCAACACAACACCTACAAACACACAATCACATCATAAAGAGCTCGCAAAACTTCAACACAACACCTACAAACACACAATCACATCATAAAGAGCTCACAAAACTTCAACACAACACCTACACACACACAATCACCCATCATAAAGAGCTCACAAAACTTCAACACAACACCTACAAACACAACAATCACATCATAAAGAGCTCACAAAACTTCAACACAACACCTACAAACACACAATCACATCATAAAGAGCTCACAAAACTTCAACACAACACCTACACACACACAATCACATCATAAAGAGCTCACAAAACTTCAACACAACACCTACACACACACAATCACCATCATAAAGAGCTCACAAAACTTCAACACAACACCTACAAACACACAATCACATCATAAAGAGCTCACAAAACTTCAACACAACACCTACAAACACACAATCACATCATAAAGAGCTCACAAAACTTCAACACAACACCTACACACACACAATCACCATCATAAAGAGCTCACAAAACTTCAACACAACACCTACAAACACACAATCACATCATAAAGAGCTCACAAAACTTCAACACAACACCTACACACACACAATCACCATCATAAAGAGCTCACAAAACTTCAACACAACACCTACAAACACAACAATCACATCATAAAGAGCTCACAAAACTTCAACACAACACCTACAAACACACAATCACCATCATAAAGAGCTCACAAAACTTCAACACAACACCTACAAACACAACAATCACATCATAAAGAGCTCACAAAACTTCAACACAACACCTACAAACACACAATCACATCATAAAGAGCTCACAAAACTTCAACACAACACCTACAAACACACAATCACATCATAAAGAGCTCACAAAACTTCAACACTACACCTACAAACACACAATCACCATCATAAAGAGCTCACAAAACTTCAACACTACACCTACAAACACACTATCACATCATAAAGAGCTCACAAAACTTCAACACAACACCTACAAACACACAATCACCATCATAAAGAGCTCACAAAACTTCAACACAACACCTACAAACACACAATCACATCATAAAGAGCTCACAAAACTTCAACACAACACCTACAAACACACAATCACATCATAAAGAGCTCACAAAACTTCAACACAACACCTGCAAACACACAATCACCATCATAAAGAGCTCACAAAACTTCAACACAACACCTACAAACACAACAATCACATCATAAAGAGCTCACAAAACTTCAACACAACACCTACAAACACACAATCACCATCATAAAGAGCTCACAAAACTTCAACACAACACCTACAAACACACAATCACATCATAAAGAGCTCACAAAACTTCAACACAACACCTACAAACACACAATCACCTCATAAAGAGCTCACAAAACTTCAACACAACACCTACAAACACACAATCACATCATAAAGAGCTCACAAAACTTCAACACAACACCTACAAACACACAATCACATCATAAAGAGCTCACAAAACTTCAACACAACACCTACAAACACACAATCACCATCATAAAGAGCTCACAAAACTTCAACACAACACCTACAAACACAACAATCACCATCATAAAGAGCTCACAAAACTTCAACACAACACCTACAAACACACAATCACATCATAAAGAGCTCACAAAACTTCAACACAACACATACAAACACAACAATCACATCATAAAGAGCTCACAAAGCTTCAACACAACACCTACAAACACACAATCACCATCATAAAGAGCTCACAAAACTTCAACACAACACCTACAAACACACAATCACATCATAAAGAGCTCACAAAACTTCAACACAACACCTACAAACACACAATCACATCATAAAGAGCTCACAAAACTTCAACACAACACCTACAAACACACAATCACATCATAAAGAGCTCACAAAACTTCAACACAACACCTACAAAGACACAATCACCATCATAAAGAGCTCACAAAACTTCAACACAACACCTACAAACACACAATCACATCATAAAGAGCTCACAAAACTTCAACACAACACCTACAAACACACAATCACCATCATAAAGAGCTCACAAAACTTCAACACAACACCTACAAACACACAATCACCATCATAAAGAGCTCACAAAACTTCAACACAACACCTACAAACACACAATCACATCATAAAGAGCTCACAAAACTTCAACACAACACCTACAAATACACAATCACATCATAAAGAGCTCACAAAACTTCAACACAACACCTACAAACACAACAATAACATCATAAAGAGCTCACAAAACTTCAACACAACACCTACAAACACACAATCACATCATAAAGAGCTCACAAAACTTCAACACAACACCTACAAACACACAATCACATCATAAAGAGCTCACAAAACTTCAACACAACACCTACAAACACACAATCACATCATAAACAGCTCACAAAACTTCAACACAACACCTACAAACACAACAATCACATCATTAAAGAGCTCACAAAACTTCAACACAACACCTACACACACACAATCACATCATAAAGAGCTCACAAAACTTCAACACAACACCTACAAACAGAACAATCACATCATTAAAGAGCTCACAAAACTTCAACACAACACCTACACACACACAATCACCATCATAAAGAGCTCACAAAACTTCAACACAACACCTACAAACACACAATCACATCATAAAGAGCTCACAAAACTTCAACACAACACCTACACACACACAATCACCCATCATAAAGAGCTCACAAAACTTCAACACAACACCTACAAACACAACAATCACATCATAAAGAGCTCACAAAACTTCAACACAACACCTACAAACACACAATCACATCATAAAGAGCTCACAAAACTTCAACACAACACCTACAAACACACAATCACATCATAAAGAGCTCACAAAACTTCAACACAACACCTACACACACACAATCACCATCATAAAGAGCTCACAAAACTTCAACACAACACCTACAAACACACAATCACATCATAAAGAGCTCACAAAACTTCAACACAACACCTACAAACACACAATCACATCATAAAGAGCTCACAAAACTTCAACACAACACCTACACACACACAATCACCATCATAAAGAGCTCACAAAACTTCAACACAACACCTACAAACACACAATCACATCATAAAGAGCTCACAAAACTTCAACACAACACCTACACACACACAATCACCATCATAAAGAGCTCACAAAACTTCAACACAACACCTACAAACACACAATCACATCATAAAGAGCTCACAAAACTTCAACACAACACCTACACACACACAATCACCATCATAAAGAGCTCACAAAACTTAAACACAACACCTACAAACACAACAATCACATCATAAAGAGCTCACAAAACTTCAACACTACACCTACAAACACACAATCACATCATAAAGAGCTCACAAAACTTCAACACAACACCTACAAACACACAATCACCATCATAAAGAGCTCACAAAACTTCAACACAACACCTACAAACACACAATCACATCATAAAGAGCTCACAAAACTTCAACACAACACCTACAAACACACAATCACATCATAAAGAGCTCACAAAACTTCAACACAACACCTACAAACACACAATCACCATCATAAAGAGCTCACAAAACTTCAACACAACACCTACAAACACACAATCACATCATAAAGAGCTCACAAAACTTCAACACAACACCTACAAACACACAATCACATCATAAAGAGCTCACAAAACTTCAACACAACACCTACACACACACAATCACCATCATAAAGAGCTCACAAAACTTCAACACAACACCTACAAACACACAATCACATCATAAAGAGCTCACAAAACTTCAACACAACACCTACAAACACACAATCACCATCATAAAGAGCTCACAAAACTTCAACACAACACCTACAAACACACAATCACATCATAAAGAGCTCACAAAACTTCAACACAACACCTACAAACACACAATCACATCATAAAGAGCTCACAAAACTTCAACACAACACCTACAAACACACAATCACATCATAAAGAGCTCACAAAACTTCAACACTACACCTACAAACACAACAATCACCATCATAAAGAGCTCACAAAACTTCAACACAACACCTACAAACACACAATCACATCATAAAGAGCTCACAAAACTTCAACACAACACCTACAAACACACAATCACATCATAAAGAGCTCACAAAACTTCAACACAACACCTACAAACACAACAATCACCATCATAAAGAGCTCACAAAACTTCAACACAACACCTACAAACACACAATCACATCATAAAGAGCTCGCAAAACTTCAACACAACACCTACAAACACACAATCACATCATAAAGAGCTCACAAAACTTCAACACAAAACCTACACACACACAATCACCCATCATAAAGAGCTCACAAAACTTCAACACAACACCTACAAACACAACAATCACATCATAAAGAGCTCACAAAACTTCAACACAACACCTACAAACACACAATCACATCATAAAGAGCTCACAAAACTTCAACACAACACCTACAAACACACAATCACATCATAAAGAGCTCACAAAACTTCAACACAACACCTACACACACACAATCACCATCATAAAGAGCTCACAAAACTTCAACACAACACCTACAAACACACAATCACATCATAAAGAGCTCACAAAACTTCAACACAACACCTACAAACACACAATCACATCATAAAGAGCTCACAAAACTTCAACACAACACCTACACACACACAATCACCATCATAAAGAGCTCACAAAACTTCAACACAACACCTACAAACACACAATCACATCATAAAGAGCTCACAAAACTTCAACACAACACCTACACACACACAATCACCATCATAAAGAGCTCACAAAACTTCAACACAACACCTACAAACACACAATCACATCATAAAGAGCTCACAAAACTTCAACACAACACCTACACACACACAATCACCATCATAAAGAGCTCACAAAACTTAAACACAACACCTACAAACACAACAATCACATCATAAAGAGCTCACAAAACTTCAACACTACACCTACAAACACACAATCACATCATAAAGAGCTCACAAAACTTCAACACAACACCTACAAACACACAATCACCATCATAAAGAGCTCACAAAACTTCAACACAACACCTACAAACACACAATCACATCATAAAGAGCTCACAAAACTTCAACACAACACCTACACACACACAATCACCATCATAAAGAGCTCACAAAACTTCAACACAACACCTACAAACACACAATCACATCATAAAGAGCTCACAAAACTTCAACACAACACCTACACACACACAATCACCATCATAAAGAGCTCACAAAACTTCAACACAACACCTACAAACACACAATCACATCATAAAGAGCTCACAAAACTTCAACACAACACCTACACACACACAATCACCATCATAAAGAGCTCACAAAACTTAAACACAACACCTACAAACACAACAATCACATCATAAAGAGCTCACAAAACTTCAACACTACACCTACAAACACACAATCACATCATAAAGAGCTCACAAAACTTCAACACAACACCTACAAACACACAATCACCATCATAAAGAGCTCACAAAACTTCAACACAACACCTACAAACACACAATCACATCATAAAGAGCTCACAAAACTTCAACACAACACCTACAAACACACAATCACATCATAAAGAGCTCACAAAACTTCAACACAACACCTACAAACACACAATCACCATCATAAAGAGCTCACAAAACTTCAACACAACACCTACAAACACACAATCACATCATAAAGAGCTCACAAAACTTCAACACAACACCTACAAACACACAATCACATCATAAAGAGCTCACAAAACTTCAACACAACACCTACACACACACAATCACCATCATAAAGAGCTCACAAAACTTCAACACAACACCTACAAACACACAATCACATCATAAAGAGCTCACAAAACTTCAACACAACACCTACAAACACACAATCACCATCATAAAGAGCTCACAAAACTTCAACACAACACCTACAAACACACAATCACATCATAAAGAGCTCACAAAACTTCAACACAACACCTACAAACACACAATCACATCATAAAGAGCTCACAAAACTTCAACACAACACCTACAAACACACAATCACATCATAAAGAGCTCACAAAACTTCAACACTACACCTACAAACACAACAATCACCATCATAAAGAGCTCACAAAACTTCAACACAACACCTACAAACACACAATCACATCATAAAGAGCTCACAAAACTTCAACACAACACCTACAAACACACAATCACATCATAAAGAGCTCACAAAACTTCAACACAACACCTACAAACACAACAATCACCATCATAAAGAGCTCACAAAACTTCAACACAACACCTACAAACACACAATCACATCATAAAGAGCTCGCAAAACTTCAACACAACACCTACAAACACACAATCACATCATAAAGAGCTCACAAAACTTCAACACAACACCTACACACACACAATCACCATCATAAAGAGCTCACAAAACTTCAACACAACACCTACAAACACACAATCACATCATAAAGAGCTCACAAAACTTCAACACAACACCTACACACACACAATCACCATCATAAAGAGCTCACAAAACTTCAACACTACACCTACAAACACACAATCACATCATAAAGAGCTCACAAAACTTCAACACAACACCTACAAACACACAATCACCATCATAAAGAGCTCACAAAACTTCAACACAACACCTACAAACACACAATCACATCATAAAGAGCTCACAAAACTTCAACACAACACCTACAAACACACAATCACATCATAAAGAGCTCACAAAACTTCAACACAACACCTACACACACACAATCACCATCATAAAGAGCTCACAAAACTTCAACACAACACCTACAAACACACAATCACCGTCATAAAGAGCTCACAAAACTTCAACACAACACCTACAAACACCCAATCACATCATAAAGAGCTCACAAAACTTCAACACAACACCTACAAACACACAATCACCATCATAAAGAGCTCACAAAACTTCAACACAACACCTACAAACACACAATCACCATCATAAAGAGCTCACAAAACTTCAACACAACACCTACAAACACACAATCACATCATAAAGAGCTCACAAAACGTCAACACAACACCTACAAACACAACAATCACATCATAAAGAGCTCACAAAACTTCAACACTACACCTACAAACACAACAATCACATCATAAAGAGCTCACAAATCTACAACACAACACCTACAAACACAACAATCACATCATAAAGAGCTCACAAAACTTCAACACAACACCTACAAACACACAATCACATCATAAAGAGCTCACAAAGCTTCAACACAACACCTACAAACACAACAATCACATCATAAAGAGCTCACAAATCTACAACACAACACCTACAAACACAACAATCACATCATAAAGAGCTCACAAAACTTCAACACAACACCTACAAACACACAATCACATCATAAAGAGCTCACAAAACTTCAACACAACACCTACAAACACACACAATCACCATCATAAAGAGCTCACAAAACTTCAACACAACACCTACAAACACACAATCACCATCATAAAGAGCTCACAAAACTTCAACACAACACCTACAAACACACAATCACCATCATAAAGAGCTCACAAAGCTTCAACACAACACCTACAAACACATAAATCACATCATAAAGAGCTCACAAAGCTTCAACACAACACCTACAAACACAACAATCACATCATAAAGAGCTCACAAAACTTCAACACAACACCTACAAACACACAATCACATCATAAAGAGCTCACAAAACTTCAACACTACACCTACAAACACACAATCACCATCATAAAGAGCTCACAAAACTTCAACACTACACCTACAAACACACAATCACATCATAAAGAGCTCACAAAACTTCAACACAACACCTACAAACACACAATCACCATCATAAAGAGCTCACAAAACTTCAACACAACACCTACAAACACACAATCACATCATAAAGAGCTCACAAAACTTCAACACTACACCTACAAACACACAATCACCATCATAAAGAGCTCACAAAACTTCAACACAACACCTACAAACACACAATCACATCATAAAGAGCTCACAAAACTTCAACACAACACCTACAAACACACAATCACCATCATAAAGAGCTCACAAAACTTCAACACAACACCTACAAACACAACAATCACATCATAAAGAGCTCACAAAACTTCAACACAACACCTACAAACACACAATCACATCATAAAGAGCTCACAAAGCTTCAACACAACACCTACAAACACAACAATCACATCATAAAGAGCTCACAAAGCTTCAACACAACACCTACAAACACACAATCACCATCATAAAGAGCTCACAAAACTTCAACACAACACCTACAAACACACAATCACATCATAAAGAGCTCACAAAACTTCAAC
Organism: Leucaspius delineatus; assembly: GCA_023718395.1. Lineage (NCBI taxonomy): Eukaryota > Metazoa > Chordata > Actinopteri > Cypriniformes > Leuciscidae > Leucaspius > Leucaspius delineatus. Next base: position 2,995,761 of record CM043376.1, on the reverse strand, counting down.
ACAACACCTACAAACACACAATCACCATCATAAAGAGCTCACAAAACTTCAACACAACACCTACAAACACACAATCACCATCATAAAGAGCTCACAAAACTTCAACACAACACCTACAAACACACAATCACATCATAAAGAGCTCACAAAACTTCAACACAACACCTACAAACACACAATCACCATCATAAAGAGCTCACAAAACTTCAACACAACACCTACAAACACAACAATCACATCATTAAAGAGCTCACAAAACTTCAACACAACACCTACACACACACAATCACCATCATAAAGAGCTCACAAAACTTCAACACAACACCTACAAACACACAATCACCATCATAAAGAGCTCACAAAACTTCAACACAACACCTACAAACACACAATCACATCATAAAGAGCTCACAAAACTTCAACACTACACCTACAAACACACAATCACATCAAAAAGAGCTCACAAAACTTCAACACAACACCTACAAACACACATTCACATCATAAAGAGCTCACAAAACTTCAACACAACACCTACAAACACACAATCACCTCATAAAGAGCTCACAAAACTTCAACACAACACCTACACACACACAATCACCATCATAAAGAGCTCACAAAACTTCAACACAACACCTACAAACACACAATCACATCATAAAGAGCTCACAAAACTTCAACACAACACCTACAAACACAACAATCACATCATTAAAGAGCTCACAAAACTTCAACACAACACCTACACACACACAATCACCATCATAAAGAGCTCACAAAACTTCAACACAACACCTACAAACACACAATCACCATCATAAAGAGCTCACAAAACTTCAACACAACACCTACAAACACACAATCACCATCATAAAGAGCTCACAAAACTTCAACACAACACCTACAAACACACAATCACATCATAAAGAGCTCACAAAACTTCAACACAACACCTACAAACACACAATCACATCATAAAGAGCTCACAAAACTTCAACACAACACCTACAAACACACAATCACCATCATAAAGAGCTCACAAAACTTCAACACAACACCTACAAACACACAATCACCATCATAAAGAGCTCACAAAACTTCAACACAACACCTACAAACACACAATCACCATCATAAAGAGCTCACAAAACTTCAACACAACACCTACAAACACACAATCACATCATAAAGAGCTCACAAAACTTCAACACAACACCTACAAACACACAATCACCATCATAAAGAGCTCACAAAACTTCAACACAACACCTACAAACACACAATCACCATCATAAAGAGCTCACAAAACTTCAACACAACACCTACAAACACACAATCACATCATAAAGAGCTCACAAAACTTCAACACAACACAGACAAACACACAATCACCATCATAAAGAGCTCACAAAACTTCAACACAACACCTACAAACACATAATCACCTCATAAAGAGCTCACAAAACTTCAACACAACACCTACAAACACACAATCACATCATAAAGAGCTCACAAAACTTCAACACAACACCTACAAACACACAATCACCATCATAAAGAGCTCACAAAACTTCAACACAACACCTACAAACACACAATCACCATCATAAAGAGCTCACAAAACTTCAACACAACACCTACAAACACACAATCACATCATAAAGAGCTCACAAAACTTCAACACTACACCTACAAACACACAATCACATCATAAAGAGCTCACAAAACTTCAACACAACACCTACAAACACACAATCACCATCATAAAGAGCTCACAAAACTTCAACACAAACACACAATCACCATCATAAAGAGCTCACAAAACTTCAACACAACACCTACAAACACACAATCACATCATAAAGAGCTCACAAAACTTCAACATAACACCTACAAACACACAATCACCATCATAAAGAGCTCACAAAACTTCAACACAACACCTACAAACACACAATCACATCATAAAGAGCTCACAAAACTTCAACACAACACCTACAAACACACAATCACATCATAAAGAGCTCACAAAACTTCAACACAACACCTACAAACACACAATCACCATCATAAAGAGCTCACAAAACTTCAACACAACACCTACAAACACACAATCACATCATAAAGAGCTCACAAAACTTCAACACAACACCTACAAACACACAATCACCATCATAAAGAGCTCACAAAACTTCAACACAACACCTACAAACACACAATCACATCATAAAGAGCTCACAAAACTTCAACACAACACCTACAAATACACACAATCACATCATAAAGAGCTCACAAAACTTCAACACAACACCTACAAACACACAATCACATCATAAAGAGCTCACAAAACTTCAACACAACACCTACAAACACACAATCACATCATAAAGAGCTCACAAAACTTCAACACAACACCTACAAACACACAATCACCATCATAAAGAGCTCGCAAAACTTCAACACAACACCTACAAACACACAATCACATCATAAAGAGCTCACAAAACTTCAACACAACACCTACAAACACACAATCACCATCATAAAGAGCTCACAAAACTTCAACACAACACCTACAAACACACAATCACCATCATAAAGAGCTCACAAAACTTCAAAACAACACCTACAAACACACAATCACATCATAAAGAGCTCACAAAACTTCAACACAACACCTACAAACACACAATCACCATCATAAAGAGCTCGCAAAACTTCAACACAACACCTACAAACACACAATCACATCATAAAGAGCTCACAAAACTTCAACACAACACCTACAAACACACAATCACATCATAAAGAGCTCACAAAACTTCAACACAACACCTACAAACACACAATCACCATCATAAAGAGCTCGCAAAACTTCAACACAACACCTACAAACACACAATCACATCATAAAGAGCTCACAAAACTTCAACACAACACCTACAAACACACAATCACATCATAAAGAGCTCACAAAACTTCAACACAACACCTACAAACACACAATCACCATCATAAAGAGCTCACAAAACTTCAACACAACTCCTACAAACACACAATCACCATCATAAAGAGCTCACAAAACTTCAACACAACACCTACAAACATACAATCACATCATAAAGAGCTCACAAAACTTCAACACAACACCTACAAACACACAATCACCATCATAAAGAGCTCACAAAACTTCAACACAACACCTACAAACACACAATCACATCATAAAGAGCTCACAAAACTTCAACACAACACCTACAAACACACAATCACATCATAAAGAGCTCACAAAACTTCAACACAACACCTACAAACACACAATCACCATCATAAAGAGCTCACAAAACTTCAACACAACACCTACAAACACACAATCACATCATAAAGAGCTCACAAAACTTCAACACAACACCTACAAACACACAATCACATCATAAACAGCTCACAAAACTTCAACACAACACCTACAAACACACAATCACCATCATAAAGAGCTCACAAAACTTCAACACAACACCTACAAACACACAATCACCATCATAAAGAGCTCACAAAACTTCAACACAACACCTACAAACACAACAATCACATCATAAAGAGCTCACAAAACTTCAACACAACACCTACAAACACAACAATCACATCATAAAGAGCTCACAAAACTTCAACACAACACCTACACACACACACAATCACCATCATAAAGAGCTCACAAAACTTCAACACAACACCTACAAACACAACAATCACATCATTAAAGAGCTCACAAAACTTCAACAAAAACACCTACACACACACAATCACCATCATAAAGAGCTCACAACACTTCAACACAACACCTACAAACACACAATCACCATCATAAAGAGCTCACAAAACTTCAACACAACACCTACAAACACACAATCACCATCATAAAGAGCTCACAAAACTTCAACACAACACCTACAAACACACAATCACCATCATAAAGAGCTCACAAAACTTCAACACAACACCTACAAACACACAATCAAATCATAAAGAGCTCACAAAACTTCAACACAACACCTACAAACACACAATCACCATCATAAAGAGCTCACAAAACTTCAACACAACACCTACAAACACACAATCACATCATAAAGAGCTCACAAAACTTCAACACAACACCTACAAACACACAATCACATCATTAAAGAGCTCACAAAACTTCAACACAACACCTACACACACACACAATCACCATCATAAAGAGCTCACAAAACTGTGTGTGTTGTGTAAATGCAGATGTGACGTGTGTGTTAGCTGTGTGTGTTGTGTAGATGCAGATGTGGCCGTGAGTGACGTGTGTGTTAGCTGTGTGTGTTGTGTAGATGCAGATGTAGCCGTGAGTGACGTGTGTGTTAGCTGTGTGTGTTGTGTAGATGCAGATGTGGCCGTGAGTGACGTGTGTGTTAGCTGTGTGTGTTGTGTAGATGCAGATGTGGCCGTGAGTGACGTGTGTGTTAGATGTGTGTGTTGTGTAGATGCAGATGTGGCCGTGAGTGACGTGTGTGTTAGCTGTGTGTGTTGTGTAAATGCAGATGTGGCCGTGAGTGACGTGTGTGTTAGCTGTGTGTGTTGTGTAGATGCAGATGTGGCCGTGAGTGACGTGTGTGTTAGCTGTGTGTGTTGTGTAGATGCAGATGTGGCCGTGAGTGACGTGTGTGTTAGCTGTGTGTGTTGTGTAGATGCAGATGTGGCCGTGAGTGACGTGTGTGTTAGCTGTGTGTGTTGTGTAGATGCAGATGTAGCCGTGAGTGACGTGTGTGTTAGCTGTGTGTGTTGTGTAGATGCAGATGTGGCCGTGAGTGACGTGTGTGTTAGCTGTGTGTGTTGTGTAGATACAGATGTGGCCGTGAGTGACGTGTGTGTTAGCTGTGTGTGTTGTGTAGATGCAGATGTGGCCGTGAGTGACGTGTGTGTTAGCTGTGTGTGTGTTGTGTAGATGCAGATGTGGCCGTGAGTGACGTGTGTGTTAGCTGTGTGTGTTGTGTAAATGCAGATGTGGCCGTGAGTGACGTGTGTGTTAGCTGTGTGTGTTGTGTAGATGCAGATGTGGCCGTGAGTGACGTGTGTGTTAGCTGTGTGTGTTGTGTAGATACAGATGTGGCCGTGAGTGACGTGTGTGTTAGCTGTGTGTGTTGTGTAGATGCAGATGTGGCCGTGAGTGACGTGTGTGTTAGCTGTGTGTGTTGTGTAGATGCAGATGTGGCCGTGAGTGACGTGTGTGTTGTGTAGATGCAGATGTGGCCGTGAGTGACGTGTTTGTTAGCTGTGTGTGTTGTGTAAATGCAGATGTGGCCGTGAGTGACGTGTGTGTTAGCTGTGTGTGTTGTGTAGATGCAGATGTGGCCGTGAGTGACGTGTGTGTTAGCTGTGTGTGTTGTGTAGATGCAGATGTGGCCGTGAGTGACGTGTGTGTTAGCTGTGTGTGTTTTGTAGATGCAGATGTGGCCGTGAGTGACGTGTGTGTTAGCTGTGTGTGTTGTGTAGATGCAGATGTGGCCGTGAGTGACGTGTGTGTTAGCTGTGTGTGTGTTGTGTAGATGCAGATGTAGCCGTGAGTGACGTGTGTGTTAGCTGTGTGTGTTGTGTAGATGCAGATGTGGCCGTGAGTGACGTGTGTGTTAGCTGTGTGTGTTGTGTAGATGCAGATGTGGCCGTGAGTGACGTGTGTGTTAGGTGTGTGTGTTGTGTAGATGCAGATGTGGCCGTGAGTGACGTGTGTGTTAGCTGTGTGTGTTGTGTAGATGCAGATGTGGCCGTGAGTGACGTGTGTGTTAGTTGTGTGTGTTGTGTAGATGCAGATGTGGCCGTGAGTGACGTGTGTGTTAGCTGTGTGTGTTGTGTAGATGCAGATGTGGCCGTGAGTGACGTGTGTGTTAGCTGTGTGTGTTGTGTAGATGCAGATGTGGCCGTGAGTGACGTGTGTGTTAGCTGTGTGTGTTGTGTAGATGCAGATGTGGCCGTGAGTGACGTGTGTGTTAGCTGTCTGTGTTGTGTAGATGCAGATGTGGCCGTGAGTGACGTGTGTGTTAGCTGTGTGTGTTGTGTAGATGCAGATGTGGCCGTGAGTGACGTGTGTGTTAGATGTGTGTGTTGTGTAGATGCAGATGTGGCCGTGAGTGACGTGTGTGTTAGATGTGTGTGTTGTGTAGATGCAGATGTGGCCGTGAGTGACGTGTGTGTTAGATGTGTGTGTTGTGTAGATGCAGATGTGGCCGTGAGTGACGTGTGTGTTAGCTGTGTGTGTTGTGTAGATGCAGATGTGGCCGTGAGTGACGTGTGTGTTAGCTGTGTGTGTTGTGTAGATGCAGATGTGGCCGTGAGTGACGTGTGTGTTAGCTGTGTGTGTTGTGTAGATGCAGATGTGGCCGTGAGTGACGTGTGTGTTAGCTGTGTGTGTTGTGTAGATGCAGATGTGGCCGTGAGTGACGTGTGTGTTAGATGTGTGTGTTGTGTAGATGCAGATGTGGCCGTGAGTGACGTGTGTGTTAGATGTGTGTGTTGTGTAGATGCAGATGTGGCCGTGAGTGACGTGTGTGTTAGCTGTGTGTGTTGTGTAGATGCAGATGTGGCCGTGAGTGACGTGTGTGTTAGATGTGTGTGTTGTGTAGATGCAGATGTGGCCGTGAGTGACGTGTGTGTTAGCTGTGTGTGTTGTGTAGATGCAGATGTGGCCGTGAGTGACGTGTGTGTTAGCTGTGTGTGTTGTGTAGATGCAGATGTGGCCGTGAGTGACGTGTGGTTTCAGGGATGTTACTGCGGTCCAGCGCTTCATCTCCCACCGCTGATCTAAATTGAAGAGCTTCTATTCTCGTCCTGTCCTTTCCTCCATAGTAATTGTATTACTATGCCAAAAGAATATGCCTTATCTTCTGATTACTGGCAGAACGCCACCAGTGACTCAGTAAGCTTTAGTGCTCATTCCTGCTATTTATTGATGTATCCCATTTACATTATTCAATTTCCCCAACCTGCTAACCATGAAGCCTGTCCTCTCTCCTGATGCGTCTAATGGCATCCAGCGGGAGGTCTGAGCTTTACTCCGGGCTGGAAGTGGCTATCTGTGATCCGGGACTATGAATAATGCCGTCTCAGTGACTCAGTGAAATACAGGTTTCTCCCACTCCCAAAAAAAAAAACAACACTTCGGAGCTTTATGAACTAAGCAAGAACAATTTTCTCTAAATCTGAACATAGTTGAGCCAAACCTGTCAGCCGCAGAACAGAAGATGGACTAAGAGAACCGACTTCAGGCTCACAGAATGTTTAGTGACTGTGCTTTGCGGGACATTACTGTTACACAAAGACTAATCAACACAAACCTCACAGAAGACCACCTCACCATTCAGTTACTGACATGCTTTTGTCTTTCTTTGTATGAAATGCATCAAAGTGTCATGACAATTTAGTCTCATGTAATTCCACAAAGTTAGTCAGATTACAGAAGCAATCAAAGCCTATATTCCATGTGCTATAGAAGTTCTGCTCCAGACGGGATAGTTTCCACTGAACGCTCCCTGTGCTGTGTGTTCCTCGAGAGCTCTCATTAAACCACTACAACCTGAAGAACACGAGTCAAGCACGTCATGACCAGCCACGCTCGACGAGTGCCGTGTCAAGAGCCACTGGAAATGATCTCACCATTTCACTATAAGAGCCAATTTCACTGGAATCAAGTGATTTGATATCGTGATGACTGAAGCTGGGCATACACTGAAGCTGGGCATACACTGAAGGTGGGCATACACTGTGTGATTCACATCTGGAATCTCAAGAAGATTCAGTTGAGTCTCTGTACTCAAATAATATTTGCAATCCAAAATAACATTTGTGATGAGAGCTGTACATTTCTATAGATATACAGCGGACTTAAGCACTCCAGAATCTGAGTCTATTCTAATTTATCGTAGCCGCATCAAATCAATGATGCTGTCATCATATTAATCTCAGAAACACAAGCAGAGTTAGAGGAGGTAGAGGAGTTAGAGGAGTTATACGAGGTAGAGGAGTTAGAGGAGGTAGAGGAGTTAGAGGAGTTAGAGGAGGTAGAGGAGTTAGAGGAGGTAGAGGAGTTAGAAGAGGTAGAGGAGTTAGAGGAGTTAGAGGAGTTAGAGGAGTTAGAAGAGTTAGAGGAGGTAGAGGAGGTAGAGGAGGTAGAGGAGTTAGAGGAGGTAGAGGAGGTAGAAGAGGTAGAGGAGGTAGAGGAGGTAGAGGAGTTAGAGGAGGTAGAGGAGTTAGAGGTGTTCAGCACATGCCAGGTCCACTCACTCTCAGCCAGATCCAGAATGCAGAACAGATGTCAGCTGGTCTTCCACAGAAATGAAGAGTTTCTTCTACGGACTAACCGCAGTAGCTGACAGACCTGGAAGACTTTTGAGTCATTAGAGACAGATATCTGTTAACCCTCCTAAACTTTTCAGAAACGGGTCACTCACTGGCTGTTAGTCGGGATCAGTGCGAGGAACCTTTCATTTTTAATCAAACGATATAAAACGAATTTCCCTGAAGTCATGATGATCATAGAAATTATGCTCTTGGAGGATTTTAGGCCTTTTAGATCTTATTTTTGTGTACATTTCTCTATTTCACCATCATTTGTATAAACAATATGCAAAATTTTGTAAATTCACTCCAGTAAAAATCTACACTTCCGTAAGTTGAAAGATAAAGAAAATATGAGAATGTATTTTGGCCAGGAATAAAAAATAACATGACTTCATGATAGCACAAGAATTTTAGATGTTATGACTAGAAAATATACATCTGGATAGTTATTTAGAGCTTATTTTAACAATTTCTCAGAGTTTGCTATTATATATAATTTTGAAACCATTCAAGTCAGTCAAAAATGACCAAAAAGCTTATTAGGGATAAATCATTTTATTAATTTTTTTTTTTTATTGAATTATCTTGATTTTGACACGATTGTTTGTAAATCACCTTAAAGATGTGCATTACAAATAAAATTACAGCATCAAACAACATGATACTTCCTCACATAGTGAAGATATTTATTGTGTTTCACATTTAACTCACCGAGCTCAAAGCGATTCCCAGAGCTGAGCGTTTTCTCTCTCAGTCCACTGAGGGAATATCACCATCATAAGAGCTTGGGTCAGTATACATCTCATCTGTCACAGAGATGTTGAACCCATAAAGAGGAGCATCATGAAGGAGCAGGCGAGTGCTCATGATCTAAACCAGCGGATACTGGGAGTGAACGTCCACAGCAGCTCTCAATCCCACAGACACACAAAGACATTTCCATTTATAGTTATGCACATGGCAGTCGCTTTTATCCCCCCCCAAAAAAAAAAAAAAAAACGCTAATCCGTTCATGGCTTTAAAAACAAAAGCAGAATTTTAAAATCAATTCTGTAACAAACCGGCAGCCAGTGCAAAAACCAATGTAGTATTGGGTAAATATGATTAAATGTCCTTGTGCCAGTCAAAAGCCTGGCTGCTGCATTCTGAACATCTGAAGACGACTAATATTGGATTGACTCATTCCAATATAAAGAGAATTACAATAATCAAGTCTAGATGAGATGAACGAAAGGATCACTCTCTCAAACTCTGCAAATGCTAAGAAACTCTTAGCCTTAGATAATAATATTAATTTAAAAAAAACTAGATTTAACTACAGCATTTATCGGTTTATCAAAAATCACAAAAATATGTCAAAAATAACACCTAAGTTTTTCACAGTGTTTTACATAGGGGACCAAATCTCCCAGGTGGCCATCGGGAGTAGCAGAGACTCCTGAGGGTCCAAACCAATGACCTCAGTTTTGCTCTCGTTTAGATGTAAGGAAAACCAGGACTTAATATCAGACAAGCATGCTGATAAAGAGCTTAAGAAAATACACTCACCTAAAGGATTATTAGGAACACCATACTAATACTGTGTTTGACCCCCTTTCGCCTTCAGAACTTCCTTAATTCTACGTGGCATTGATTCAACAAGGTGCTGAAAGCATTCTTTAGAAATGTTGGCCCATATTGATAGGATAGCATCTTGCAGTTGATGGAGATTTGTGGGATGCACATCCAGGGCATGAAGCTCCCGTTCCACCACATCCCAAAGATGCTCTATTGGGTTGAGATCTGGTGACTGTGGGGGCCATTTTAGTACAGTGAACTCATTGTCATGTTCAAGAAACCAATTTGAAATGATTCGAGCTTTGTGACATGGTGCATTATCCTGCTGGAAGTAGCCATCAGAGGATGGGTACATGGTGGTCATAAAGGGATGGACATGGTCAGAAACAATGCTCAGGTAGGCCGTGGCATTTAAACGATGCCCAATTGGCACTAAGGGGCCTAAAGTGTGCCAAGAAAACATCCCCCACACCATTACACCCCCACCACCAGCCTGCACAGTGGTAACAAGGCATGATGGATCCATGTTCTCATTCTGTTTACGCCAAATTCTGACTCCACCATCTGAATGTCTCAACAGAAATCGAGACTCATCAGACCAGGCAACATTTTTCCAGTCTTCAACTGTCCAATTTTGGTGAGCTCCTGCAAATTGTAGCCTCTTTTTCCTATTTGTAGTGGAGATGAGTGGTACCCGGTGGGATCTTCTGCTGTTGTAGCCCATCCGCCTCAAGGTTGTGCGTGTTGTGGCTTCACAAATGCTTTGCTGCATACCTCGGTTGTAACGAGTGGTTATTTCAGTCAAAGTTGCTCTTCTATCAGCTTGAATCAGTCGGCCCATTCTCCTCTGACGTCTAGCATCAACAAGGCATTTTCGCCCACAGGACTGCCGCATACTGGATGTTTTTCCCTTTTCACACCATTCTTTGCAAACCCTAGAAATGGTTGTGCGTGAAAATCCCAGTAACTGAGCAGATTGTGAAATACTCAGACCGGCCCGTCTGGCACCAACAACCATGCCACGCTCAAAATTGCTTAAATCACCTTTCTTTCCCATTCTGACATTCAGTTTGGAGTTCAGGAGATTGTCTTGACCAGGACCACACCCCTAAATGCATTGAAGAAACTGCCATGTGATTGGTTGATTAGATAATTGCATTAATGAGAAATTGAACAGGTGTTCCTAATAATCCTTTAGGTGAGTGTACTTTTTTGTATCTTTTCTTTAGGGGCAAATAAATTTGGGTTAGGGTTAGGGATAGTCCCCAAAGGTTAGGGATATGGATAGGGATAGGGTTGGGGATAGTCCCCAAAGGTTAGGGATAGGGATAGGGATAGGGTTGGGGATAGTCCCCAAAGGTTAGGGATAGGGATAGGGATAGGGTTGGGGATAGTCCCCAAAGGGAGTGCATACAACAAGAACAGACCAGGGCCAGTACAGAGCCCTAAGGTACTCATAACCCAAAGCCGAATCAGAAGAAGAGAACCCATCAAGACAAACAGAAGACGTTCTAGCATTCAGATTCAAACCAATTTAGAGTGCATCATTCAATACCCACACACTGTTCTAGTCGTGAGATCATAATTGTGTGGTCCACTTTATCAAAGGCAGCACTTAAATCTAAGAGTAAGAGTCTCACAGAATCCCCTGAGTCAACAGACAATAAAATATCATAAAATCTTTTAATAAAGCAGTACAGTATAAAATAACAGTCCATAAAGCTGACTCGGGACTGTGATATGTTCTAAACCCAGACAGGGATTCTTCAAAAACACTATTTAACTCCAAATGACTCTGCTGTTTTTCCAATACAACTTTCTCTAAGATTTAAGAAATAAAAGGTACATTTGGTCTATAATTGGAAAGTATGGTTAGGGCCATTTTTTTTTTTTACGGTTGCATGTTTTAGGTATTTAGGAACAACCCCTGTGAGAAGGGACTTATTTATTATAGCTAAAATGCTAGACCCAACAACATCAAACATCTGGAGTAAAAAAACATGTGGGAAAAATGTTGTGCAGTTAGGGTTAGGTTAAGTTAATAATGTCTTTAAGTGAATTGAAAGAAACCGTCTGAAATTTCTTAAAGGATGAAACACCCCTAGTGGAAAAAAGTATACTTTATTGTATTTAAAATATATTCCTTTTTATCAATAGTACATTGCAAATACACTAACAAAAATGTTTTACTATCTTTAAATATATTTAAAGTAAATTATCATCATGCTTTTACCTATTTTCACAATACAACTTTTAACACACTTTAAAATAATTGTACTTTAGTATATTTTCTAAAAAAAATATATTTTATGAAGTAAAAATTCTGTTTATTTTATTTTTAAAATTCTTAAAAATTTAAGTGTTTTCATTTGCAATTGAAATTAAAGAAAAAATATTTTGGGTTTATTTTTAACTATGTGCTAAAATTGTAACAATTGAAAGTATACTTTCAAAATACATTATTAAATATCCTGAAGTTGTAGTATATTTTAAGTTAAATATTAGAGTAATTTAGAGTAATTCTTCATGCTTGGAATTCACTTCATTACTTGGACATAAATTGTTTTCAGAGAGTATTAAAGCATATTATGCATAAATGCATTGAAAGCCCATTTAAAACATACCTAAATAAAATGTATGCAATGTATAGCTAAGTAATATTTGTTTTTTAATGTGCATTTGTTATTGAAGACCAAGTGTGCAATTTGTAGTATTTGGAATAAGTCAAAGGTATTACTGAGCATATACGTTTTACTCAAATATAATACACTTATGGTATATTGATTGTATGTTTCGACACTCGCAATGAATTTGTAATGTACTTGTAACACAAATAAAGTACACTTTTAATATCACTAATCAAGCATGTAATTAGTCCCTACACAGGCATATATACTTAAAGTATAGTAAGTATACTTGAAGTTGTTCCAATTTAGCACACAAAAGTACACTAAATACATTTAAAGTTATGCTTTACTACAATTTAATTACAACTAAAATATACTTAGTACAAAATTAGCACACTTCAAGTTAACTAATCATTAACACTCTTGAAGTATACTGAATTAGTCTGGCTGCAAGTATACTTGGTTTATACTATGTTTTTATCCACCAGGGACAGAGAGAAAGAACAGATGATAAACCAGATAAACAAGAGACAATAGAGACGAACAGGGCTTCGGTGAACAATGAAGTATTCTAAGAGTGAATTCTCCATTTTGATTGGCTGACAGATAATCCCAGGGTGTTGATTAATGAATGGTCAGTAACTCCACAGCAGGTTTGTTTCTAATCAGGATGCTTAAACAGTGGCATAAAGTACAGTGTGAAAATAGTTTTAAGATTACCATTATATAAGCCTGTGTGTGGTAACTGCGGTATAAGTGTAATAAATCCCCAGGTCTGACGGCCACAAGTGAGCTGCTGCTTTCAGAAGCCCTGCTGTCCCAGAGTGTGTTCATCAGGTGCCGGCTCACTCCCAGTGTTACATAACCACTGCATCCATCATTACTAATCACCAGTATAAACACTTCCTCACTGTTATTTGCTCATGAGTGCATGTGCTCAATCGCCAGTGACAGGACCAAACAGCAAATAATGAAAACTAAAAGCGTGGGTGTGTCAGTGCTGAATCTGAAGACTGCAGACGCTCATTCACTCATACGCTCTCATTCTGACCCATGATCCACTGCTCTCATTCTTTATATCTGGGTGTTCACACCCAGATACATATTAATTAATAATATTAGCCTTCATGTTTTGGGAGTCTTGAGTTGGGATGCAGCCGTAAATTTATTTTCATTAACACAAACAGTAACATCTGTAAAATTTTAACAACCTAATTTTTAAAGGGTAAAATTTAAATATTCTTATTGAGTTAGAACTCTACTCTTTTAAAATGTAACCATTGGTGTCTGTAATTTGCCCTATATTTAATTTCTCCTTTAATATTTAATACATAATAATAATATAATAAAATTCTATATGAATATCACACATCTCTGCCACAATACCATGTTTACAGTCAGTGCTACTACAGTAAATGCATGGTAAATGTTTGTGATGTGAACTGTATTCTATCTGGATTGTTGTCACACAGTGTTCCTCCTGTTTTCCGTGTCAGTGTTGTTGAGAATGTCAGTGCTGTTTCATCCGTCTTTAAACTAGTTTAAATCACAGAACGCAGAACTGGATCTCACTGCGCGGTTCAGTGGTCACGTGATCGAGACCGGTCAGCGAGTAAACGCACTTGTTCTGAGCTCGCGCTATCTTTCGGGCAGAGATAATAAATGCTCTGTGTGCGGCATGTTTCAATGACACAAGTAGCGCTGTTTCGTTCAGCTTTCGGCGCGTTTAATGTTTCTCATAAGCAACAGAAATGTGCTTATCAGTTATCAAATTTTGTTTCACTCACGGTTTACTGCAACACCTGGCCTAAGATCCAGTGCTGTCACCTCGCGTTGACACTGTATGGCAAGCCACATGTGTGAAGCCTCCTTTATCTCCTGTCCTTGTTGAACCTCACCCAGACAGATTTCATGCATCATAAACACAATAGAATCCACAATTAAATCCATTCATTAAAATATTCATTGACTAAATAAGGATTCATTAACATTTGTTAATGCTTGCAATTTAATGGCCAAAAGGATACTGGGCCCTATTTTAACGTTTTAAGCACAAGTTGACTTACGGCGTCCAAATCCACTTTTGCTAGTTTAACGATGGGAAAAATGGTCAGTGCTCCCGGCGCATGGTCTAAAAGGCTTGTCCCTATTGTCTTAATGAGTAATGGGTGTGTTTTGGGCGTAACGTGCAATAAAACAATCAGAATCTCATCTCCCATTCCCTTTAAATGCCAGTTGCGCTCGCGCCATGACGGATTCGATATTTACATGACGGAATTTGATAGAGTAATGACCAAACGCGTCTCCAGTGCGCAAAAGGAACTGCTCATGTGCGAGGTCAAAGTGCGCAAGCAGAACATCTACGGGACAAGCCGGATTCACCATAACTTTATGCACACAATAATAATCTTTTACATTGTAATTAAGTGTGCTTGCTGGAAGCAGCACACTTATTGTTCTTCTTAAGTTTTTCTTCTTTCTTCTATTGTTCTTCTTCTTCTTCTTCTTCTTCTTCTTATTATTATTATTATTATTATTCCCGGGAGAAAAATTTTGGCCAGCTCCTGCGCCTAGGCCCTTTGAGACAGAGACACCGTTCCAACTTTAAAACCTGTTTCAACTGTTTATGACAAATTGTCTGAGCTCTCTGGCGCGTGATAATTATGTCAGCGTCCGAATTCTTTGCTGATGTAGTGCACTCAACTGCCATTCACTATACGGGATTAGTGAACGAGTGAGTGGTTTCAGACACAGCTAAGCAAGTATCAGCAAAAGATTAATAGATTTCTAGCCCTTGCATTAGCTTTACTACTAGATATATTTATGGAGATGGAAAATAATAAGGCGCCCTGTACAGCTATGATCAGCTGTTCGGCCGAGCATTCAACGTTGTTACGCTGCAAGCTGATGGTTCGTTGCTGCCGCGCTCTATCACTCGCACACCATAAAGAGCAAATTGTTTTTTAATGTTTCAATTTCGTGATTAAAATGACATAATTTGGAAGCGGATCATTTCTTCACAAACAGCTCATTATGACTCAATGTTAGAATGCTGCACCTACACTCGATAGTGTGAATAAGATCAGCGCAACGCAGACCACTGCATTGACAGGGTAAAACATATGATCTGTCTACGGCCAGGGCTCAGCGGAAGACAGAAAATGCCGGTCCAGCGCTGATTGAGGAATTAAATTAGAAAATAAAAGACAGTTTTACATCTTTTTTCTCGCATTCTCACATTTTTTCTCGCATCTCGCATCTATCCACTACCTGCTAACGTTAGTGCACTGCACCCGAGCTAGCACACTTTGCAGTTCCTCCGGAAATGCATTTTTCTAGTTTATTTTAAATATTTGGCATGTTTGTGTGCTGATGTGTGCCCTGTGTGTTTAATAAGCAGAGTGTGTGTTTAATAAGCAGAGTGTACGCGCGTTGTGGACCCGCCTATAGGCGCACATTTACTAACACGCTCTTTAAATAACAAAAAATATATACTGCGCAGTCTATTTCTGTTCCTCAAATTAGCAACGCTCCAACAGTGCGCCTGAACACATTCGTTCTCAGACCAGCAGCTCATGGGCGCAAAAATGGGTGCACATGCATTTGCTATTTAAACAACGTGGCGCAGGACGTGAAAATGATAACTGCGTCGGGCTGAAACTAGCAAAACACACTTGGCGCTGCATTGCGCCGGGTGTAAGATAGGGCCCACAGTCTGTAAAGTTGTTCATACGTAAATTTAGGTTTTAGTTGCTGGCAATACATCAGAATATTATGTTTCAGTGTGTGTAGAAACATAAGTAAATGTATGTGTGGTAGAACAAGATTTTACCTAAAAAAAATCATACGAATAATGAATAATGAATAATGTGTCTGTATAATATAATGCTTTGGAAAAATGAAATGGACGTCAGAGTGGGTCATCGTATTGGCATGTCTGGTATATGCTAAATATTAGAGTTTCTGTAATGAGCAAAAGGTGATCAAAAGGGCAGGACTGGTACACTTGATTCCAGTTCGCATGGATCCGCAGAAACGGCTTAAAATCTGTATTATGCTGCCGGACAAGTAATTTGTCAGTTTGTAAAGAAAGACTACACGCCTGTACTCATATGTAACCCCTCCACCAGGGTCCTCCTCGCCCCGCTCTGTGCGGGCCTCGAACCCGGGGCTCCGGCGGGAGAGCCAGGCGCTCTGACGAGGCTAAAGACTGCAGCCTCCAGCATCTGTCCGGGCAAAACTAACTTTAGCTGGACAATAACTTTATTCTAGAGCTGCTGTAAAGCCAAAACAATCTCTGTTACTGTAATCTCCTATTATCACTGTAAATCGTATCATGTAATCATGTAATCGCTGCTTTCAAACAATCTATATTAAAAGCTCTATATAAACGAAGGTGACTTGACTTGATGATATCCATGATGACTCTAGACACTGAATAAAAGTCCACCTGACATCACTTCCTGACCTCACCACAGCATTATACACACAAAACTCCAATAATACTCTCCATCAGTGCATCAGTCTAATACACCACTGTCCATACAGTAATCTCACAGTGTCAGACATGTTCCTCATCTTCACACAGATGGACAGAGGGATGTATTCAGCAGAGGAGCAGATACAGACAGACAGAAATAATGTGTGTCTTACCTTACAAACTGACTAAAAGTCTTGCGTAGGCTCAGATGACGGGAGGTGGTTTCTGTCAGGAGCTAATGCCACAGCTAAGGCCACCGCTAACGTCTTCAGGAGCTCAGCGAACATCTTCAGCGTTAGAGACGCTCGTGTCCAATGGAGCGGTGAGACTCCCAGCAGACGGCAGGCAGGAGACACACACCTCCAGCCTCTTAATAATGAATGAAGTGTAACTAGACTCTCAGATGCACATCATCACTGCTGCCATGATAACACACAACCTTCCCTACCACACACACACACACACACACACACTATCATAATATCCTTTAGTGTTCATTTAGAACTATATGCCAACCAAGCGATCACTAAAAATAAAAAGCTCTGCATCTTCACTGAGGAGAAACCCTGCTGAGATCAGGCCCTTCCAGCTGAGCAAAGCTCTGAGACACACACTGTGTTCAACATGAGGAGGATCTGTGTTACTGAAGACACACACTGTGTTCAACATGAGGAGGATCTGTGTTACTGTGTATTGGTATAACACTACTTCTTAATGTATCGATATCAATGAGGATATTTATGCATCTTCTGTATGAAGACACTAAAGTGTGTATGTGTTTCCATTACAGTATTGTCATCTTTAGATCTCTTTGTTTGTCCTACAGGGAGTCGGATCCCTGTAACCTGTTTCTGTGTGTTGTGTGAGAGTGTGTGTGAGGCCACAGGTCCTGTCCACACACTCCTGGAGAGGCTGATCAGAGCACCCGAAGACTCCCTGTGGGACGTCCTTCACACACGCGCCGAAGGGTTTGCGTCACGCTCTCCAGCAGCCGGTGATACCCAAACACACCTGCCCTCTTTATCTCCAGACGAGGGCCGCTTTACTCCCATCATACTCACACCATCATACACACTCACACACATCGCTTGTGATGCACACTGGAGGCTCTCTGCTAGATAAATACTTTTACACACATCCACGAGAGTCTGGTTTCGCTGGCAGGATCACGAGGGAGCAGTGCTGACGCTCTGAGCAGGGCCGAACACAGCAGCTGTGCGAGTCCGGGTCTCCTGGACCGGCTTCAGCTTCAGACACGCAGCGGCTCTCATGCAGTCTGAAGAGCTGGTATTGTTCAAACAGATTCTTACCATCGTTCATTTGACACACAAGTCAATGCAAACGAAACGCCCGCGTCCCCAGGCCTCAGCTGTGTGAGAGAGAGCCATGAACAGTGGTAGGAGTCAGGGATGAAGTCGAGGCGATCTGTCAGTCACTTCACGTTCCTGCGATGAAGACGAACACAAGCGACCTGTGATAACAACAGCGAGAATAGCAAACGACCAGTTGAAATACAACAGCTGTGCGAGTGTTGAGTGTTGATTCTGCTTCTACACTCGACCCATGGGAAGATGCTGCTGAGATGCAGAACTGTACAGCACAGTTAGCTAGAGGACACTATGAGCAAGAACTGTGTGTGCTCCTGAACACAGGCTCTCCGCAGGATCCTGATGCAGTAGCACACAGGGGTATAAGCTCCATCCATCATAACAGCAGTCCAGAAGACTCCAGAGGGGCAATGAAGGCCGTTCGAAGTGAAGCCATGCGTTACTGTAGACAAATATCCATATTTAAAACTTTATATTATATAATCACTGGCTTCCAGCCTGACCCAGCTCCTCGTGACCTCTGACCCCACACCTGACCCAGCTCCTCGTGACCTCTGACCCCACGCATGACCCAGCTCCTTGTGACCTCTGACCCCACACATGACCCAGCTCCTTGTGACCTCTGACCCCACGCATGACCCAGCTCCTCGTGACCTCTGACCCCACGCATGACCCAGCTCCTTGTGACCTCTGACCCCACACATGACCCAGCTCCTTGTGACCTCTGATCTCAAGCATGACCCAGCTCCTCGTAACCTCTGACCCCACACATGACCTAGCTCCTCGTGACCTCTGACCCCACACATGACCCAGCTCCTTGTGACCTCTGACCCCACGCATGACCCAGCTCCTCGTGACCTCTGACCCCACGCATGACCCAGCTCCTTGTGACCTCTGACCCCACACATGACCCAGCTCCTTGTGACCTTTGATCTCAAGCATGACCCAGCTCCTCGTAACCTCTGACCCCACACATGACCTAGCTCCTCGTGACCTCTGACCCCACACATGACCCAGCTCCTTGTGACCTCTGACCCCACACATGACCCAGCTCCTTGTGACCTCTGATCTCAAGCATGACCCAGCTCCTCGTAACCTCTGACCCCACACATGACCTAGCTCCACGTGACCTCTGACCCCACACATGACCCAGCTCCTTGTGACCTCTGACCCCACACATGACCCAGCTCCTTGTGACCTATGACTCCACACATGACCCAGCTCCTTGTGACCTCTGACTCCACACATGACCCAGCTCCTTGTGACCTCTGATCTCAAGCATGACCCAGCTCCTCGTGACCTCTGACCCCAAGCATGACCTAGCTCCTCGTGACCTCTGATCTCAAGCATGACCCAGCTCCTCATAACCTCTGACCCCAAGCATGACCCAGCTCCTCGTGAACTCTGATCTCAAGCATGACCCAGCTCCTCGTAACCTCTGACCCCACACATGACCTAGCTCCTCGTGACCTCTGACCCCACGCATGACCCAGCTCCTCGTGACCTCTGACCCCACGCATGACCTAGCTCATCGTGACCTCTGACCCCACACATGACCTAGTCTCGCGTAGCCAGACCTTCAGACTGACGGCTGAAGGTCTGGAATTCATAGCAGCTTTCTTTGGCCAAGGCCCGCCCATAAGGCCGTTTGACCGACATGTCAAACAACCAATTACAGTTCGTTTCGCTCCCCACAACAACAGACCGGCGTGCAACAAGTCAGTCAGCATAGAAAATCAAAGAAGGAGAAGAAAACAAGCGTCAGCGTCTGTTGTTTCATGTTTGCCCGCAAACGCGGCTGATATCCCCTTCTCAGTTAGGTACTTCACTTGATCTTCCATAATAGATAGGAGGGGACACACAACTAGTAAAATTGGATCTGCTGGGAATCCTTCTAAATGCTGACAAAGGGTCGGCCAGGCTTGGAAAATAATACTCTTCCCAAATCCCGTCGGCAAACAGGCTAAAATATCTCTTTTTGTCTCCACTAAGTGCCTCAAACAAAACTCCTGGACATCTCTTAAAGAGTCTATGCCGTGAACCTCGCATACTTTTGAGAATCCTACGTTTAGCTGATCTTGATAAATGCTCATTGTCACTCATGTAAACACAACAGTTTTTCTTCCGCAATCACACGTCTGCGCTTTGTTTCCCGGCGGACCAAAAATAAACGCGACACTCGCGCCCCCCCGGAAATCCGATAAAATTCAACCAATCAGATGACGACTTCGACATTCCTGAAGTGTTTCCAGTTAAGTGTACCATATGCATCAGACGTTTAGCCAACGTTCCGTGGGCGTGACGTCTGAGGCTGAGACTACACATGACCCAGCTCCTCGTAACCTCTGACCCCACACATGACCTAGCTCCTCGTGACCCCACGCATGACCCAGCTCCTCGTGACCTCTGACCCCAAGTATGACCTAGCTCCTCGTGACCTCTGATCTCAAGCATGACCCAGATCCTCGTAACCTCTGACCCCACACATGACCCAGCTCCTCATGACCTCTGACCCCACACATGACCCAGCTCTTCGTGACCTCTGACCCCACGCATGACCTAGCTCCTCGTGACCTCTGACCCCACGCATGACCCAGCTCCTCCTGACCTCTGACCCCACACATGACCCAGCTCCTCATGACCTCTGACCCCACACATGACACAGCTCCTCGTGACCTCTGATTTCAAGCATGATCCAGCTCCTCATGACCTCTGACCCCACACATGACCTAGCTCCTCGTGACCTGACCCCAAGCATGACCCAGCTCCTCGTGACCTCTGACCCCACGCATGACCCAGCTCCTCATGACCTCTGACCCCACGCATGACCTAGCTCCTCGTGACCTCTGACCCCACGCATGACCCAGCTCCTCGTGACCTCTGACCCCACGCATGACCTAGCTCCTCGTGACCTCTGAACCCACGCATGACCCAGCTCCTCGTGACCTCTGACCCCACGCATGACCCAGCTCCTCTTCTCTTACATTGAAATCCTCCCACATTTCTCTTTAAAAATGTTCTTTTTAGACTTCTAATTCGTGACCGGTGTTTTGTTCAGCGTCGGGTCAGAGGTCACTCTTCCACACATCATCATATATTGAACATTAATGGAACAAACTATGTGAAAAAAGGCGAGTGCGTTTAGGTTCATGGAGTTAACTGTTATTGTTACTAACTTGTACCACACAAACATTTACTGACATTTCCATAGACACTCAAACATTCAGTACTGGCGTATTGACAGCACTAAAGCATAAACTATTTTTCATATATGAACAACTTTACAGATGTACATGTGTACGAAAGCCTGTCAATAATATCTGGATCATATCAATGACATTATGTTTTCATTGCATTTATTAAACGCAGTTTACTTGTCTACTTTATGTGGCGGGACCTCAAGAGGAGAAAACTACCTCTACATATGCACGACTACCAATACCGGATACAAAACAGCAGCGTCAAACAGCGTTTCCCCGCCGAACAGTCCTCCTTCATTTCATAACCAGTCGCACATCCACGTCACGCACACACAGAAGGATACCACCATGTCACAAAGCACAGGGATGCAGGAGAGGCATATGAATAGCTGCCGCCAACATCCCCCAGCAACGAACCATACGCCATAATGCTCAAGCGGAAGGGATGAAACAATCCAGAAAGGGCGCGGTCCCCGGCAATGACGCACAGGCGTGACCACACCCACACGGTGCATTCAAATCCCTTTTTATACACTCCCTCGCGGAATAATGGGACATTACATTTCCCACACGCATTAAAGTAATTAAACTCTGAACGTCCCACCACAATCATATGAAACGATACCATTTCGCTCTGTTGTGACTTTTGCTGCAGACTCATTTTGAAACATTTCGTAATGTTAAAGTATGATCATGTGCTGTGACTGACAATACAACCACACAATACACCAAAAACACAACATTCACAAAAGTCATCACTTTTATCTGTGTGCTGTAATCCAAATCTTTAGAATCCATATGATTGTGAGGAACAGATACGGTGAATAAGATAAAGTCCCAAAAAGTCGAAGTGTTCCTTTAAAGGGCAATTATAAAAATATCTTTATGATATAAAAGTTTTGTAAATAGTTTGTTTTTAAGCAGTAAAAAATGTATAATGTTTACAATTAAATGTTGCCAAAACACCAACATATTGTACGTTTCAGCATCAATCCATACATACCAAATTAACTTTTGTATGTCTAAATGTTATTTTGTAAAGGGTTAGTTCATCCAGAAATGTAAAGTCTGTCATTAATTAAGTAAGACCTCAGACCACAGATGAAGATCTTTCTGAAGAAATCTGAGAGTTTTCTGTCCCTCCGTTGACAGCTACAACTACCACTATCAAGGCCAAGAAAGGGTTAGACATCTAGGGCTGCAACAACTAATAGATCAAATCGATTATTATCAATAAATAATAAATCAATAATCAACAAAAATATCATCAACGAGTTTGATAATCGATTAGTCGCGTCTGCGCACTGTGCTCGGAAACAGTCGAGAATAACACTATTTGGACTAAATGTAGAATAGCGGAGGACACAGGGTGAGATGCTGAGGGAAAGGTTCATGATCCAAGCAGTCTGAAACATGAACGTGTTATATTTATAATCGCTTCAAACTAAACCATAAGCGTGCGTGTGACAGACTGTGTGTGCTGTTTACTGACTCTGACACGTGTTTTACCTCAGTGCATAGCATACATTTAATGGTTATATTTTCATTTTGCACATTCTCACCACAAGCGAGTCTTGTAGACTTCAGTGTTCGGTGAACGAGCGCGGGTGCGCGCATGGGCAGGAGCGCAATAACTCTGACTAAAATACACATTTTGCAAAAATATTTTTTTGTTAGAAATGTTTTATTTGTTCGTTTTAATTTCTGCTTTAAAATAGAAAGCAATCAGTTGTTTTTAGGTTTAGAATAATGTTGTTGTTGTTTTTTGCTTATAATGTACAGATACTTTCACTATATTTGTTTTCATAGGCTTTTTATTACAAAAAATATATTACTTTATACTACAAAAAATACTTGGAAGCATTGGGCAGGATGTGGAATAACATTTTTTTTTTTTTTTTTTTTCATCAGGCAATCGACAGATTAATCAATTATTAAAATAATCGTTAGTTGCAGCCCTAAATACATCATTAAAGTAATCCATGTGACTCCAGTGGTTTAACCTCAGTTTTATGAAGAGACATGAGTGCTGTTTGCACACGCACAAAAAAAAAAAAACACTTTATTTACAAAGTATTTAAAAAATCTTACCCCCCCATTGACTACCAAAGTAGTGTAGCGGGGGCGTCAGGTACCGGAGGGAATGATAAGAAAGCACCAACAACTAAACTAACGTTCGACTACGCCACCCGGTATATACCGGGAACTATCAGCCCCAAAACAGGGGGCGCACAGGTTCGGTACCAGAAATGGGTGAGCAGAGAGAACTAGGCCAGGGAGTACAAAAAGGAGGCAAAACAATTTAAACCAATCAATACATTAACATTTCAAGGGCACAATATTCACATGTCGAAAACCAACAAAAGAAAAAATCAAAGAAACAACACTTTACAAAACTACAAAATACAAAAATGATAAATACAAAACAACAGACACAAAAGAAAGCTTGTGGCCCTCAATTCACAAACCACACTCAATACCCACACACACACACTCTGGTGAGGTCAAGCCAAAGCAGCACTGCACTCAATGTGGACACCATTAACCAGCAGCTAAACCCCTCCCCTGTACACCTTCCCCACCCCTCCAATTACTGAGGAGAAAGGACAAAACAAACACTATGATTGGCTGGTACTAACCAGCCCAAATGAAAATCAATCACAAAACAAAGGAAAAATACATAAAACCAATATTCAAATTAATCATACTTTGTAACTCAAATTAAATTTTAAACCTACAAAATAAATGACATCACATCCTGTGCACACGAAAACAAGCACGAAATAAAGCAAAAAGAGAAATAACAATGATTACAATTCACGACACAAACCAAAAACATTAAACCAAAGAAAAGAAAACAAACAGACAGGGCCACAATCAACCCGCACACCTGACGAGCGAGCCGGCCCGAGAACAGCCACGCTTCTCTCTTTCGCTCTCACTCCTCGGCGAGCAATTCTCTGGGCCCAAAGTTGTAAACACACAAAAATAATTTAATTTTAATTTTTAATTTTTTTTATTTAATACTGAAAAACTGCTTTGATACAATCTGTATTGTGAAAAGCGCTATACAAATATACTTGACTTGACTTGACTTGACAAAAAGTTTACTCTAACAAAAAGTCGACCGGAATAAGCTCAGGCAAGGCAGCAGTGCGTTAGATCGATAGAGGTGCATCCCGTCCCATAATACGGTGATTAAACCCTAGATTGTGTACTCAACCTGCCAAACATGAAACTGAAGAATTACTAATAAAACAATTAAAAAAAACACACAAATGGCTCTCGTACCTACCAGGAAATGTTCTCAGCGCAGCACTATGCGTGATCGCTGACCTCAACATGCCGCCGGTTGCTCGTCAATGAACTACACAGACTCAGAATAGTAAATACACATTCCATTGACGACAATCCTCATTAAAACAGACGTACCCACCTCTAAACCCGGGGCAGCCTGTGCACAGCAGCACAGAGCCGAGACGGCTCTCCAAATCTATCCCATTCATAAATGATGGACTTCCGTAAAGGGGCGGTACGGATGACAACGCATCCCAAGCGACAAAAGTCCCCCCATTTTATACTACGACATCAGACTACTGATAGGTTCAACGTTTTCGCATGACACTGGCCAATGAACAACAAGGGTACACTTCACCCTGCTACAGTAGGAAAAGAAAATACTAAGGTGGTCAATAGGGGATGAGATCTGCTTGGTCACAAACATTCTTCCAAATATATTCCTTTGTGTTCAGCAGAACAAAGAAATGCATGCAGGTTTGGAACACCTTGAGGGTGAATAACCTTTGAGCTTAAAGAAGATTTAAAAGAAAATAGTCCAACGCCGTGGTACACCGAGCACACTCGAGACGCTGTGGGATCGCCTCTGCGTGATTGCGCCATGAAGCACGTATGAAATCAGTCCAATGGCGTGACGGAACGTCATGTGACGTCATCTACCAGGAAACTATAAAGCACACCTGGAGCAAACAGTCACTAGCTTCTGATAGGCTGAAGCCAGGCGCGCTCAGGCATGCAGGGAGTATGGCAGGGCGACACAGCAAGGGGACTCAAGCTGTGGGAACTCTATGATCATGCGAAACTGATTTCCCCTCGGAGAACCCCCTGGGTCTGAGCCAGCGCTGCACGGGTCCCATGTACAGGAGGACAAACATCATTATGTTGGAGGCAGCGGCCATGAGACCCAACAGTCTCTGTAACTGTGCGAGAGGATCGGTGCTATACGAGCAGGGGAAAGTTGCGCCTGCATCGTCGTCGACTCCCAAACCTCGCCTAGAACAGTGGACCTTTGAGCTGGAAGGAGCACACTCTGCACACTCGCGCTGAGCCTCAGCCCCAACTTTCTTATGTGAGACAGAACGGCATCTCGATGCCGGACCGCCATCTGCTCAGACTGAGCTAAAGTCAACCAGTCGTCGATGTAATTCGAATGCCCTGGAGTCTCAGTGGAGCCAGAGCTGCATCCACGCATTTCTTGAAAGTGAAGGGTGATAAACCTAGGCCGAAGGGAAGAACCCGATATTGGTACACTTCGCCCCTGAAAGCGAACCTCAGGAACTTCCTGTGATGAGGATGGATGGATACATGGAAGTACGCGTCCTTCAAAACTACCGTGACAAACCAGTCCTCGGACTGAATCTGTGACACGATCTGTTTGAGTGCAAGCCTCCCCTGCCGGGACGAGGAACCCTTTCTATAGTTGCACTTCTTGCTCCATAACCAGAGCCTGTTCGAGGTCCACCACCATAGGGAGGACGAGATCCGAACTGAATTCTGTAACCCTTCTCTAAAATCATTCAACGCCTGCACCTTGGAACCTGTTTCCGGGAGTGTGTTCTCGAGCACCAAACACTGTGTTCTGCGAGTGAGCGGCCGGAGCGCATTAAAGGGTTTCTGTGAGAGCGGTGTGTGTTAGCGGCCCCTAAGTTAATAAATAATGATCTTTGCAACGGAAGTGAATCAATCTAAACTAACTTTAGCTGGACAATAACTTTATTCTAGAGCTGCTGTAAAGCCTAAACAATACTGTAATTTCATACTATCACAGTAAAGCTGCTTTGAAACTATCTACATTGTTAAATGTGCTGTATAAATGAAGATGGCTTGACTTGACAATTATGACAGGATTTTCCCTTTAAACCACCGGAGTCACATTATGATTACTTTAATGATGTCTTTACTACCTTTCAGGGGCTTGAAAGTGGTAGTTGTGTAGACTGGCTATGGAGGGACAGAAAACTCTCAGATTCATTTGTGTTCCAAAGATAAAGGAAAGTCTTACTGGTCTGGAACGACTTGAGGGAGAGTAATTAATGTCAGAATTTTACATTTTTGGGTGAAATAACCTTTTAATACCCACACATTAACAATGAGACCAGGCTGTAACAGCTTACCTGTATTAACTTTAACTCTCTCAACACACACGACCTGACTGAAGTCTCGCTGCTGATTCAGACACTCTCTGACCTCCTGAACCAGTTTCTGCTTCAGCTCCAACAGCACAAACGCAGACCAGGCTGTCCTGCACGAAGCTGAAGCTCCATCAGTGTAAACGCAGACCAGGCTGTCCTGCACGAAACTAAGCTCTTACACTCAAACGCAGACCAGGCTGTCCTGCACGAAACTGCTTATGAAGACGTTTTTCAAGCCGCAAAAGAGGAACTGACTTTGGGTTTTGAGAAACTGCTGACTGCGACCCAGCCTGGGCCGAACAAAGAGTCTTTGAGCGGAGTAACAGAATCCCTGAGTCTCCCTCGCTCATCTATGCTCATGAAACACTGTTATTAGTGCTAAACACACCCTAACCTGTAGTTAACCTGTTACTGTCCCGCTCTCTGATCACACTGGCTGTAGTTCATCACTGTGCTGGACTCTTATTAAAGAAACGCTTGGATTACTGCTAAAGTCAAAGCAGGGTTAGAACTTTAGGTTTGCTGTAAAACTAAACACATTTTATTTTACACATACATTCGACAAAATAATGTAGAAGTTGTTATAAAGTCAAAGCATACGTTTAACCATGTAGCACAAAAAAAAAAGGATTTACAGTACCGTCTCCATGATAATGCAATGTCCAATTTCAAAAGGAAGAGTTTTGAGAGTTTAAGCTTTCGACAGATGTCTACTTTACGAGGCCAACCTTCAGCAGAAGCGTCAGTAGAGCACGATTACCTCAGGACAGGAGGATTCAGAGGTCCACAGCTCCTTCTCAGCCGCTCTGCCACATCTCAGACTAATGAGTTACCCATGTGTCCGTGCGCTGGTGATGCTGGTGACCCGTTAAAGAGCTGGATGAGCAACACTTACGCTGCGAGTGTGTGTGTGTGTGTGTCTGCCGCTGGAGCCTGGAGTGAGCAGACCCACATCTCTCCGTCAGTCAGTCTCTCTGCTGGGCCGCGGTCCAAGCCGACGCGAACGGGCTATTTCTGTCTCTGTCTGCACATGAGCTCTCCTCAGCACATTCTGTGGTCACACATGTAATCAGTGGCCGGCTGTGGAGAGCTGTAATTGCAGACTTCATCAGATCAGCGCAGCTGCCAACACCAGCTCTTTAAACTCCCTGAAAAACAACTGGAGTCGCATAAATAAATGTGGGCCTGGAATCCAGATGTGGAAGAGGGGAGGAACGAGAGGGAGAGCCGGAGCCATGGGAAAGGAGAAAAAACTGTTTTATGTGACAGGAGACTGTGTTTTTCCTTCAAATATCCAAAGAAGGGAGAGTTTGGGAGGAGCCGTCTGGGTTCGGTTATTCCTAGACGTTTACCATTAGACGTTCAGGGTATCTGATTTCTGCTCTGTGGAAAAATCAGCCGTGGAAGGGAGAAAAAAAAGCCTATGAAAACAAAAGACATGCTGAGGAACGCACAGTCCATTTCCCTGGAACTCGTTCAGGACTGGATCCTGAAACTGGGAAGAGAAACTGGGACTGAAGTGAGTTTACTGGCTGACTCTCTGTCCTCGCTCGCGCTCTGATAGGCTTTCAGCGAGTAAATGACAAACAGCTGTTCACTATCACGAGTCGAACATCTCTGAGACGGGCTCAAAACTCTTTCCATGCGGACACCGCAAGAGTTCTCCACAGCTGAGTTCATCCCGCTGGATTGCATGGAGACCGTAAAAACAACTTGTGGAAAATGATTTCTTTGAAATAATGCCTATAATTTGGGGTTATATAACGTGCTTCCAGTAAATGTGCGTGAAGCACAAGACCAGAAGTGAATAAAGCATCCTGTGCTTTCATTGCAATTTATTAATAAAGCACGATTAAAAACAACTGCCGTTGACCAATGTGCGGGACCATTAAATACAATACAGACAAAGAAAGACATGAGTAAACAACAAAGCAGAAAAAGACAGATTTAACTCATGAATTATAAGCCAGACCAAATAAAAATGATGTAAACTTTGACATTAAAATAGGTGTTGTGTGAGCAGTTCTGCTTTGAACATGCCGGAGACTTGAGTCTGGTCGAGAGATCACGTCATGTGATGTGTGTGAAGGAGAAATTAATGATGTTTATCTCCGATGTGCAATAAAGAGAGTGAATATCATCAGAAAAGTGTCATTTAGTTTTGATCCGTGATTCTGATATAGTATCGCTGAAGAAAAGAGACATAGGAAACATGGAGAAAATAATATTTTATTGATGCTTTAGAAAAACGCCTTCTTCTGGAAGGGTTCGTCTGTTCAGAGGAGAACAGGAGCATAACTCCCAGTCGAACACACGTCTCCTCAGATCGCTGCACACGGCGGTATCGAGGATGAGCTGGATGGACAGTACAATTATAACCATTTATATAATAAACTTATAATTCATTCTTCTGAGTAAAACAGGCTTTTGCCATGAGACTCGCTCTACCACCTGTTGGACAGTGGCGGCACAGAACTCTCTGGAGTTTGTGTGAATGAACTGGAACAGACTCGATCTGATGTATTTGATGCGTTTTAAAACCACCATGAGGCGTATTATCTATATCTATATCATCGTGTAGTCAGGGTTATATAAGCCTCGTGGAGTGGACTGAGTAAAGCCTGCAGATGAGCTGGATCCGGTTCTGCAGGACCAACACTTCACTAAAGCAAACACATCTCACCCTCTCACAAGCTCACAACAATCACAGACCTTCCATTCATTATCACAGCCTACGCTTCTATTAATGAAGGCTGCAAAAGGGTGTTTTGAAGAAGCATTTTGGTTCCCCAGAGAGATCAGAAGAACTTTTCTTTAGTGTGAAGAATATTTTAATCATCTAAAGAACCAATTTCCACGATAAAACCTTTGAGCAAGGGAAACTCCCCATTGTTAAGAGTGAACACAAACATGAAGGGTTTCTCTGTCCTGTCCCCACACAGATGCAGAATAAACACACAATGTCTTTATGAATCTGATTTATTTCATATAAAAATCTATAGATTTCTCTGTGTTTTAGATGCTCTGTCATTACATATGGATAACACAAGTGCTTAGTGCGTGTTTAAGAGTCGGTGTTGTTCAGAGAGTTGCTCTTCAGCAGGTGTGTGTGTGTTTCTAGTCCAGATCACCTGTGGAACAGAGGAGACACGGTCAGAAACTCCCTCACACACACACACACACACACACACAGCACAGAGTCTCGCGCGCGCTCGTGAAACACACACACACACACAAACACACAGCACAG
The DNA here is from genome assembly GCA_023718395.1 of Leucaspius delineatus. Lineage (NCBI taxonomy): Eukaryota > Metazoa > Chordata > Actinopteri > Cypriniformes > Leuciscidae > Leucaspius > Leucaspius delineatus. The sequence goes on along the minus strand of CM043376.1, from coordinate 2,965,529 downwards.
AGTCTCGGGGGCGCGCTCGTACCCCGCTCGCGCGCCCAGCTCCTCCTCCTCCTGCGGCCGAACGCGTCGGGTCCCACATCGGTCCTGATGAACCCGGATCTGCCCATTCCTCCGTCGGGTCCCACATCGGTCCTGATGAACCCGGATCTGCCCATTCCCCCGTCGGGTCCCACATCGGTCCTCCTCCTGCGGCCGAACGCGTCGGGTCCCACATCGGTCCTGATGAACCCGGATCTGCCCATTCCCCCAGTCCGGCTCAGCGAGTCCGCCAGCCGGTGAGTCACGCACGTGGCCGTGTTACACGCGCGCTTCTGCGCGGTCACGCTGAGCGACACAGAGCACCCAGCATCAGCACAGGGACACACACACACAGCTCTCAGTACAGTACATGCATTACTCATCTATAATATTTAATGTGTATGGGATTATCAGTCTGATGATTGGATCACAGTCACAGATGTCATCTTACCTGCAGAAATCTTGAAGTTATTGTAGAGGCAGTTTAACAACTGAATATGTAACTAATAACTTGACAATAAAATTAGAGTTCCTGATATAAAAATACCTTTATTGAACTTAAACACATGAGAGAAATCATACTTTTCTTTTTTCTTTTTTATATTTGATTATCATCATCATCATCAGTTACCTTTATAATACATTTACTCAGTTATTCAAGAGGCATGTGTCAGATGCATAAAAACGGCTCCTTGTGGAAGAAATTCAATCTAGGTCTTGACATGCCTTTCTCTGCCAAAGAAAGAAAGAAAGAAAGAAGGAAAGCCCGATGCAACCAGGCGTGTGTGTGCGGTCAGTCAAGCAGGATCCGCATGCAGCGGGGGGGTGGGGTTAGATGGCGTTAAAGGCTTCCTCGTAGCCGGGGAACGGGTTGCCCTCGAGCAGGCTGCGCTTCTTGCCGGGCGTCCCTGCGCCCACGTCCGTCTGCGGGAACGTTTGCAACTTGTGCAGCTCCTGGGACAGTTTCCCCAGCACACAGGTGCTGAGATTGGAGCAGCGCTTGGACAGGAGTCTGCCCTGGCTGGACAGAAACACACATGCAGACAGGCGTATCACACACACATGCAGCGCCTGTTAGTGCTCACACATGCGTCAGGTTAGAGAGAGAGCGTGCTCAGGTGGAGAACATGCAGTCATCAGGGTTAGCAGGACATGCTCGGACACGCACACGGGGTTCATCACTGAGAGGAGGAGATGGAGGAGCTTCACACTCATCTCCACGGCTCCTCACTCGACTAACTGGATCTACTGCCTCTCGCAGAGTGAAAACAGTCGGCCGTTTCATATAAACACACTCTTTCCCTGCTCAGACCTGTGGAGCTCATACCTGCTGTCGTCACCCGTGGGCTCCAGCTCCTCCGCCGTCATCTGCACCACGTTTCTGACTATAGCGCTCAGTAATCTCCGCGCCTCGTAGTCCATGAGCGCCAGTCTGTCTGTCAGAGACTCTGCAGCGGCTCTGGAGACACACAGCAGACAGTGATGCAGAGCAGCGCACCTGTGCACTCAGCATGAGGAGCGAGGGAGCTTTACCTGGCCGGGGCGGCGCTCGAGCTGGACGTCTGCAGCACCACTGCGGCGTACGCGACTAGCAGCGCAGAGACCTTCAGCATGGACATGGTGCCCTGGGACAGAAACACACTGACTACAGCGTCCTCTGTGAAGCCTAATCCCATTAGAGTAATGAACGGCGTCCCTTTCCAAAACCACAGAGATCTCAGTCTCACAAAATCTCTCTGTATGGTCTTACCTCGCCTTGTGTTGCTGTTCGGTGAAATGTTGACTCTCTGAACTTGAAGACCACCTTGATACTACTGTGTGTGGCTCCAGTGGTCAAGCCCTTATATATTCACCATGAGGAGTTGAGTGTTATCTGTGTAGGTGTTTAATTATCTCCCACTGGCCAATCAGAGCACAGAAGGGCACCCGTCAGCCAATCAGCATCCGTCCCACAGCTCGTGCGCACTGATAATGTCTGAAGATCAACTGTGACGTCATTCTTTAGCCTCTAAGTGCTCCGTTCACTAAACTCACTCTCATCTGGAGCCTCTGATATCTGCACTTGCATCTACATTCAGCTCATTCATTTAAATTAATTGAATAAACGCTCTGAATAAACATATACTGTGAGATCAATATTTCAGTGGCATCCAGAGCTGTGATCCAGTGCCCTCTGCTGGTGAGAGAGGAACACTGCCACAACACAGCACATCTCTGTTAGGGAGAACCACACTTTACAGGAGATAAACTATCCAGAGCTGTGATCCAGTGCCCTCTGCTGGTGGGAGAGGAACACTGCCACAACACAGCACATCTCTGTTAGGGAGAACCACACTTTACAGGAGATAAACTATCCAGAGCTGTGATCCAGTGCCCTCTGCTGGTGAGAGAGGAACACTGCCACAACACAGCACATCTCTGTTAGGGAGAACCACACTTTACAGGAGATAAACTATCCAGAGCTGTGATCCAGTGCCCTCTGCTGGTGGGAGAGGAACACTGCCACAGCACATCTCCGTCAGGGAGAGTCACACTGATCTCTGGCTGTGACAGGGATCATAACAAATCTGTAATATAAACACTATACAATAAGGTTTCAGTAGTTGACATTTGTTAACTATGTTAGCATGAACTAATGAACAAATACTTCTCTGGCATTTATTAACCTTAGTAGTGCAGCAGATTAGTAAAAAAATCGTTCACTTTGGTATAGAAGCATGAAATTTGGCACAGATACTCTCTAAGGGCCACTATTTTGGAAAAAGGCGTTGGCCACTAAAAAATTCAATATGCTTTTCAATGCTTATTATATCAATTATTCAAACAGTGATCCAAGCATAAAATTTTATACAAATATACTCTCTAAAGGACATGTTAATAGAAAAAGATGTTTGTCCCTCAAAAATTCAAGATGGCCGCCATTTTTAAAGATGGCCACCGTTCCTGTCGAATATTAAAGTGAGACATGGCAGGCAAAAACATTGTTTTTTTTTTTTTTACTGGTCAATTTTGAGATTTTTGGATATTTGTCTTCAATAACGTCTTCTTTCAGACTGTGGTGAAAAAAAGTCCGAAATACACATTTAGGTCTTTATTTTACTACACTTTGTCTGTTTGCGTCTGTAGATTTCGCGTAAATTCAACAAAAGTTGTCGTTGTAAATCCTCCCGCCGATCCGCGATCTCTGTCTGCTCTCTGTCATCACAGGCACCGCTGGAAAGCTCTCTCTCCCCTGTACAACGCTGTCGGATCCAAATATGGTCATTTCCTTTTTATCAGCAACCAATCGCGAAAGTAAAAGGGCTGAATGCGCAATCTCATTGGCTGATGATAAATCTTTAAAGCCCGTTTTCTCAAAATGACCTTTCTCTCATACTCCAAGTCTGAAATCTCCACTTCAGTAGCACCTATATACACCAATCTTTCCAGTCTTGTACCTAGTTATATTATGAAGACATTTACAGAGGGATCTGTAAATATATTATTCCTAGCCTGATTTATATAACATTTTATTCCAAAAAACATGGCGAAAATAATTTTTTTAAGGCTATTCACAGTATATTATGATTTACAGGATAACAAAAGTAGATATAAATGCCTCTGTAATTTTTTCCCCATCTAATATGTGAACACACTGAAAAAATAATTTTTAATCTGGCTTTATCCAATACTCAGATTTCGTTTTTTTAAATATATACAAATTAGTGCGTATTTAATTAGATATTGCCTAATTTGCATATTTAAACATTAAATTACAGAAAACTTTTAATAAACTCCACTCGGCGTGTTTGGAGGAAGAAGAAGGATGAGTACAACCCCAAGAACACCATCCCAACCATGAAGCATGGAGGTGGAAACATCATTCTTTGGGGATGCTTTTCTGTAAAGGGGACAGGACGACTGCACCGTATTGAGGGGAGGATGGATGGGGCCATGTATTGCGAGATCTTGGCCAACAAGTAGGGGCAGTCATGGCCTAGTGGTTAGGGAGTTGGACTGGTAACCCAAAGGTTGCTGGTTCGATTCCAGAACCGGTGGGAAATGACTGAGGTGCCCTTGAGCAAGGCACCTAACCCCTAATCGCTCCCCGGGCGCCACACAAAGGCTGCCCGCTGCTCTGGGTGTGTGTATCCACGTTTGCAGTGTGTGTGTGTGTTAACTACTCACTACTCTGCTCCTAATGTGTGTGCATTAACTTGGATGGGTTAAATGCAGAGGTCAAATTCCAAGTATGGGTTACCATACTTGGCCGTCACGTGTCACTTTCACTTTCACTTTCAACAACCTCCTTCAAAGTAAGAGCATTGAAGATGAAGATGGGTCGTGGCTGGGTCTTCCAGCATGACAACGACCCGAAACACACAGCCAGGGCAACTAAGGAGTGGCTCCGTAAGAAGCATCTCAAGGTCCTGGAGTGGCCTAGCCAGTCTCCAGACCTGAACCCAATAGAAAATCTTTGGAGGGAGCTGAGAGTCCGTATTGCCCAGCGACAGCCCCGAAACCTGAAGGATCTGGAGAAGGTCTGTATGGAGGAGTGGGCCAGAATCCCTGCAGTGTGTGCAAACCTGGCCCAGTGAGCGTGTTCGACTCGTGGCTCTGGAGGTCTGTAAGAAGAACCAGACCCAGTGAGCGTGTTCGACCCGTGGCTCTGGAGGTCTGTAAGAAGAACCAAACCCAGTGAGCGTGTTCGACTCGTGGCTCTGGAGGTCTGTAAGAAGAACGAAACCCAGTGAGCGTGTTCGACCCGTGGCTCTGGAGGTCTGTAAGAAGAACGAAACCCAGTGAGCATGTTCGACTCGTGGCTCTGGAGGTCTGTAAGAAGAACGAAACCAAGTGAGCGTGTTCGACCCGTGGCTCTGAGGTCTGTAAGAAGAACGAAACCCAGTGAGCGTGTTCGACCCGTGGCTCTGAGGTCTGTAAGAAGAATGAAACCCAGTGAGCGTGTTCGACCCGTGGCTCTGGAGGTCTGTAAGACGAACGAAACCCAGTGAGCGTGTTCGACTCGTGGCTCTGGAGGTCTGTAAGAAGAACGAAACCCAGTGAGCGTGTTCGACCCGTGGCTCTGGAGGTCTGTAAGAGGAACGAAACCCAGTGAGCGTGTTCGACCCGTGGCTCTGGAGGTCTGTAAGAGGAACGAAACCCAGTGAGCGTGTTCGACCCGTGGCTCTGGAGGTCTGTAAGAGGAACGAAACCCAGTGAGCGTGTTCGACCCGTGGCTCTGGAGGTCTGTAAGACGAACGAAACCCAGTGAGCGTGTTCGACCCGTGGCTCTGGAGGTCTGTAAGAAGAACGAAACCCAGTGAGCATGTTCGACTCGTGGCTCTGGAGGTCTGTAAGAAGAACGAAACCAAGTGAGCGTGTTCGACCCGTGGCTCTGAGGTCTGTAAGAAGAACGAAACCCAGTGAGCGTGTTCGACTCGTGGCTCTGAGGTCTGTAAGAAGAACGAAACCCAGTGAGCGTGTTCGACCCGTGGCTCTGAGGTCTGTAAGAAGAATGAAACCCAGTGAGCGTGTTCGACCCGTGGCTCTGGAGGTCTGTAAGACGAACGAAACCCAGTGAGCGTGTTCGACTCGTGGCTCTGGAGGTCTTTAAGAGGAACGAAACCCATTGAGCGTGTTCGACTCGTGGCTCTGAGGTCTGTAAGAAGAACGAAACCCAGTGAGCGTGTTCGACCCGTGGCTCTGGAGGTCTGTAAGAAGAACCAAACCCAGTGAGCGTGTTCGACTCGTGGCTCTGGAGGTCTGTAAGAGGAACGAAACCCAGTGAGCGTGTTCGACCCGTGGCTCTGGAGGTCTGTAAGAAGAATGAAACCCAGTGAGCGTGTTTGACCCGTGGCTCTGGAGGTCTGTAAGAAGAATGAAACCCAGTGAGCGTGTTCGACTCGTGGCTCTGGAGGTCTGTAAGAAGAACGAAACCCAGTGAGCGTGTTCGACCCGTGGCTCTGGAGGTCTGTAAGAAGAACGAAACCCAGTGAGCGTGTTCGACCCGTGGCTCTGGAGGTCTGTAAGAGGAACGAAACCCAGTGAGCGTGTTCGACCCGTGGCTCTGAGGTCTGTAAGAAGAACGAAACCCAGTGAGCGTGTTCGACCCGTGGCTCTGGAGGTCTGTAAGAAGAACGAAACCCAGTGAGCGTGTTCGACCCGTGGCTCTGGAGGTCTGTAAGAAGAACGAAACCCAGTGAGCGTGTTCGACTCGTGGCTCTGGAGGTCTGTAAGAGGAACGAAACCCAGTGAGCGTGTTCGACCCGTGGCTCTGGAGGTCTGTAAGAAGAACGAAACCCAGTGAGCGTGTTCGACTCGTGGCTCTGGAGGTCTGTAAGAAGAACGAAACCCAGTGAGCGTGTTCGACCCGTGGCTCTGGAGGTCTGTAAGAGGAACGAAACCCAGTGAGCGTGTTCGACCCGTGGCTCAGGAGGTCTGTAAGAAGAACGAAACCCAGTGAGCGTGTTCGACCCGTGGCTCTGGAGGTCTGTAAGAAGAACGAAACCCAGTGAGCGTGTTCGACCCGTGGCTCTGGAGGTCTGTAAGAAAAACGAAACCCAGTGAGCGTGTTCGACCCGTGGCTCTGGAGGTCTGTAAGAAGAACGAAACCCAGTGAGCGTGTTCGACCCGTGGCTCTGAGGTCTGTAAGAAGAACGAAACCCAGTGAGCGTGTTCGACCCGTGGCTCTGAGGTCTGTAAGAAGAACGAAACCCAGTGAGCGTGTTCGACCCGTGGCTCTGGAGGTCTGTAAGAAGAACAAACCCAGTGAGCGTGTTCGACCCGTGGCTCTGGAGGTCTGTAAGAAGAACCAAACCCAGTGAGCGTGTTCGACCCGTGGCTCTGGAGGTCTGTAAGAGGAACGAAACCCAGTGAGCGTGTTCGACTCGTGGCTCTGAGGTCTGTAAGAGGAACGAAACCCAGTGAGCGTGTTCGACCCGTGGCTCTGGAGGTCTGTAAGAAGAACGAAACCCAGTGAGCGTGTTCGACCCGTGGCTCTGGAGGTCTGTAAGAGGAACGAAACCCAGTGAGCGTGTTCGACTCGTGGCTCTGGAGGTCTGTAAGAGGAACGAAACCCAGTGAGCGTGTTCGACCCGTGGCTCTGGAGGTCTGTAAGAAGAACGAAACCCAGTGAGCGTGTTCGACCCGTGGCTCTGGAGGTCTGTAAGAGGAACGAAACCCAGTGAGCGTGTTCGACTCGTGGCTCTGAGGTCTGTAAGAAGAACGAAACCCAGTGAGCGTGTTCGACTCGTGGCTCTGGAGGTCTGTAAGAAGAACGAAACCCAGTGAGCGTGTTCGACCCGTGGCTCTGAGGTCTGTAAGAAGAACGAAACCCAGTGAGCGTGTTCGACCCGTGGCTCTGAGGTCTGTAAGAAGAACGAAACCCAGTGAGCGTGTTCGACTCGTGGCTCTGGAGGTCTGTAAGAAGAACAAACCCAGTGAGCGTGTTCGACCCGTGGCTCTGGAGGTCTGTAAGAAGAACAAACCCAGTGAGCGTGTTCGACCCGTGGCTCTGGAGGTCTGTAAGAAGAACCAAACCCAGTGAGCGTGTTCGACCCGTGGCTCTGGAGGTCTGTAAGAGGAACGAAACCCAGTGAGCGTGTTCGACTCGTGGCTCTGAGGTCTGTAAGAGGAACGAAACCCAGTGAGCGTGTTCGACCCGTGGCTCTGGAGGTCTGTAAGAGGAACGAAACCCAGTGAGCGTGTTCGACTCGTGGCTCTGGAGGTCTGTAAGAGGAACGAAACCCAGTGAGCGTGTTCGACCCGTGGCTCTGGAGGTCTGTAAGAAGAACGAAACCCAGTGAGCGTGTTCGACCCGTGGCTCTGGAGGTCTGTAAGAGGAACGAAACCCAGTGAGCGTGTTCGACTCGTGGCTCTGGAGGTCTGTAAGAGGAACGAAACCCAGTGAGCGTGTTCGACTCGTGGCTCTGGAGGTCTGTAAGAGGAACGAAACCCAGTGAGCGTGTTCGACTCGTGGCTCTGGAGGTCTGTAAGAGGAACGAAACCCAGTGAGCGTGTTCGACCCGTGGCTCTGGAGGTCTGTAAGAAGAACGAAACCCAGTGAGCGTGTTCGACCCGTGGCTCTGGAGGTCTGTAAGAAGAACGAAACCCAGTGAGCGTGTTCGACTCGTGGCTCTGGAGGTCTGTAAGAGGAACGAAACCCAGTGAGCGTGTTCGACTCGTGGCTCTGGAGGTCTGTAAGAGGAACGAAACCCAGTGAGCGTGTTCGACTCGTGGCTCTGAGGTCTGTAAGAGGAACGAAACCCAGTGAGCGTGTTCGACCCGTGGCTCTGGAGGTCTGTAAGAAGAACGAAACCCAGTGAGCGTGTTCGACTCGTGGCTCTGAGGTCTGTAAGAGGAACGAAACCCAGTGAGCGTGTTCGACCCGTGGCTCTGGAGGTCTGTAAGAAGAACGAAACCCAGTGAGCGTGTTCGACCCGTGGCTCTGAGGTCTGTAAGAGGAACGAAACCCAGTGAGCGTGTTCGACCCGTGGCTCTGGAGGTCTGTAAGAAGAACGAAACCCAGTGAGCGTGTTCGACCCGTGGCTCTGGAGGTCTGTAAGAAGAACGAAACCCAGTGAGCGTGTTCGACCCGTGGCTCTGGAGGTCTGTAAGAGGAACGAAACCCAGTGAGCGTGTTCTAGGGTTGGGTACCGAAACTCGGTTCCAATAGGGAACCGGTTCCGACGTAAACGGTAGTAACCAGACCGAATAAGAACGAAACTTTCGGTGCCTGATTTCGGTGCCTGACGTTTTTTTACCGCCCCCTATAAAACATCTCGCGGCACGAATGATCCAATAATAAAACATCTCCAGTTAACCAGCAGAGCATTCATTTAGTTCGTTTGTTAAATAAGAGATCTAGCGCTGAAATGTGTTTTTTAAATCAAGTGATCAAAGTGCTCGTTGCCGCTGCGATCAGTGGCGCGGATACAGTGTTTTCTCTTGGCTCGCGCACACACTTGGCTTCACTCGGACGCGCGCTTCAATACGTTGCGGAGATCGATCTATTTATGAGGCGCCGTCTATATGATTATGTGCGCGGAGAGTTTGTGTGTGCGTGCTCGCGTCTCAGATGAGTGTGTGTGTGTGTGTGTGTGCTCGCGTCTCAGATGAGTATGTGCGCGGAGAGTTTGTGTGTGTGTGTGTGTGCTCGCGTCTCAGATGAGTATGTGCGCGGAGAGTTCCGCGCGTCTCGTGTGTGTAGAGTTTGCGTGTGTGTGCGTGAGCGACTTTAGAAGTTGTGCATTTCATATGTATTAGTTTGAGCATTCAGTAGTATACATGTATGTGTGACTACCTAGGGTTTCATATGTGCGTGAATGAAGTTTAATTTAAGCCCTAGACGGCGCCTCATATCTATTCGTTCTGGTGAAATCTCAAAATATAATGGACACAAAGTGTCCCTGCTTGATATACAACCACTGATGAGCATAATCGGTTTAAAAAAATAAATAAAAAAATAAATAAATGAAAAACTACGAATGCGGATTAGAACCCAAAACCTCTGACACGCTTGACTAAAGTTCAAGTTCAGCTGCCAGTGTTCCTCTTCGGATAAGTCTAGCATTTTAATGCCAACTGCAAATCTTGAATATCAAGTATGAAGTATATCAATATCAAGTATATTTATATGGCTATACTGTGTGTTAAATATTTCTGCTCAGTGTCAGATATTTCTCTGTTTTGTAAAAGTCATAATATGAGAAGACAAAATTTTGATCTTAACTCAAGTGTTTTGTGCTACATCAGTAGCTTTTTAAAGGGCACAATTTTTCATTTAATCAGAAATCAGAAAATCTTTTTCAGAAAATCACACACACACACACACACACACACACACACACACAGAGGTATTATTTTTTTGATAAAGTGTGTGCGGTTTAGTTTTCTTAAGTACCGTTTCAAGAACCGTTTAAGCACCGGAACCGTTTGAAAAATACCGAGTAGGTACTGGTATCGGATAAAACCTAACCAATACCCAACCCTAGCGTGTTCGACTCGTGGCTCTGGAGGTCTGTAAGAAGAACGAAACCCAGTGAGCGTGTTCGACTCGTGGCTCTGGAGGTCTGTAAGAGGAACGAAACCCAGTGAGCGTGTTCGACCCGTGGCTCTGGAAGTCTGTAAGAAGAACGAAACCCAGTGAGCGTGTTCGACTCGTGGCTCTGGAGGTCTGTAAGAGGAACGAAACCCAGTGAGCGTGTTCGACTCGTGGCTCTGGAGGTCTGTAAGAGGAACGAAACCCAGTGAGCGTGTTCGACTCGTGGCTCTGGAGGTCTGTAAGAGGAACGAAACCCAGTGAGCGTGTTCGACTCGTGGCTCTGAGGTCTGTAAGAGGAACGAAACCCAGTGAGCGTGTTCGACCCGTGGCTCTGGAGGTCTGTAAGAGGAACGAAACCCAGTGAGCGTGTTCGACCCGTGGCTCTGGAGGTCTGTAAGAGGAACCAAACCCAGTGAGCGTGTTCGACTCGTGGCTCTGGAGGTCTGTAAGAAGAACGAAACCCAGTGAGCGTGTTCGACCCGTGGCTCTGGAGGTCTGTAAGAGGAACGAAACCCAGTGAGCGTGTTCGACCCGTGGCTCTGGAGGTCTGTAAGAGGAACGAAACCCAGTGAGCGTGTTCGACCCGTGGCTCTGAGGTCTGTAAGTGGAACGAAACCCAGTGAGCGTGTTCGACTCGTGGCTCTGGAGGTCTGTAAGAGGAACGAAACCCAGTGAGCGTGTTCGACTCGTGGCTCTGGAGGTCTGTAAGAGGAACGAAACCCAGTGAGCGTGTTCGACCCGTGGCTCTGGAGGTCTGTAAGAGGAACGAAACCCAGTGAGCGTGTTCGACTCGTGGCTCTGGAGGTCTGTAAGAAGAACGAAACCCAGTGAGCGTGTTCGACCCGTGGCTCTGGAGGTCTGTAAGAGGAACGAAACCCAGTGAGCGTGTTCGACCCGTGGCTCTGAGGTCTGTAAGAGGAACGAAACCCAGTGAGCGTGTTCGACCCGTGGCTCTGAGGTCTGTAAGAGGAACGAAACCCAGTGAGCGTGTTCGACCCGTGGCTCTGGAGGTCTGTAAGAGGAACGAAACCCAGTGATCGTGTTCGACCCGTGGCTCTGGAGGTCTGTAAGAGGAACGAAACCCAGTGAGCGTGTTCGACCCGTGGCTCTGAGGTCTGTAAGAGGAACGAAACCCAGTGAGCGTGTTCGACCCGTGGCTCTGAGGTCTGTAAGAAGAACGAAACCCAGTGAGCGTGTTCGACCCGTGGCTCTGAGGTCTGTAAGAGGAACGAAACCCAGTGAGCGTGTTCGACCCGTGGCTCTGAGGTCTGTAAGAAGAACGAAACCCAGTGAGCGTGTTCGACCCGTGGCTCTGAGGTCTGTAAGAGGAACGAAACCCAGTGAGCGTGTTCGACTCGTGGCTCTGGAGGTCTGTAAGAGGAACGAAACCCAGTGAGCGTGTTCGACCCGTGGCTCTGGAGGTCTGTAAGAGGAACGAAACCCAGTGAGCGTGTTCGACCCGTGGCTCTGAGGTCTGTAAGAAGAACGAAACCCAGTGAGCGTGTTCGACCCGTGGCTCTGAGGTCTGTAAGAGGAACGAAACCCAGTGAGCGTGTTCGACCCGTGGCTCTGGAGGTCTGTAAGGGGAACGAAACCCAGTGAGCGTGTTCGACCCGTGGCTCTGAGGTCTGTAAGAGGAACGAAACCCAGTGAGCGTGTTCGACCCGTGGCTCTGAGGTCTGTAAGAAGAACGAAACCCAGTGAGCGTGTTCGACTCGTGGCTCTGAGGTCTGTAAGAGGAACGAAACCCAGTGAGCGTGTTCGACCCGTGGCTCTGGAGGTCTGTAAGAGGAACGAAACCCAGTGAGCGTGTTCGACCCGTGGCTCTGAGGTCTGTAAGAGGAACGAAACCCAGTGAGCGTGTTCGACCCGTGGCTCTGAGGTCTGTAAGAGGAACGAAACCCAGTGAGCGTGTTCGACCCGTGGCTCTGAGGTCTGTAAGAGGAACGAAACCCAGTGAGCGTGTTCAACCCGTGGCTCTGAGGTCTGTAAGAGGAACGAAACCCAGTGAGCGTGTTCGACCCGTGGCTCTGGAGGTCTGTAAGAGGAACGAAACCCAGTGAGCGTGTTCGACCCGTGGCTCTGAGGTCTGTAAGAGGAACGAAACCCAGTGAGCGTGTTCGACCCGTGGCTCTGAGGTCTGTAAGAAGAACGAAACCCAGTGAGCGTGTTCGACTCGTGGCTCTGGAGGTCTGTAAGAGGAACGAAACCCAGTGAGCGTGTTCGACTAGTGGCTCTGGAGGTCTGTAAGAGGAACGAAACCCAGTGAGCGTGTTCGACCCGTGGCTCTGAGGTCTGTAAGAAGAACGAAACCCAGTGAGCGTGTTCGACTCGTGGCTCTGGAGGTCTGTAAGAGGAACGAAACCCAGTGAGCGTGTTCGACCCGTGGCTCTGGAGGTCTGTAAGAGGAACGAAACCCAGTGAGCGTGTTCGACCCGTGGCTCTGGAGGTCTGTAAGAGGAACGAAACCCAGTGAGCGTGTTCGACCCGTGGCTCTGGAGGTCTGTAAGAGGAACGAAACCCAGTGAGCGTGTTCGACCCGTGGCTCTGGAGGTCTGTAAGAGGAACGAAACCCAGTGAGCGTGTTCGACCCGTGGCTCTGAGGTCTGTAAGAAGAACGAAACCCAGTGAGCGTGTTCGACCCGTGGCTCTGGAGGTCTGTAAGAGGAACGAAACCCAGTGAGCGTGTTCGACCCGTGGCTCTGAGGTCTGTAAGAAGAACGAAACCCAGTGAGCGTGTTCGACCCGTGGCTCTGGAGGTCTGTAAGAGGAACCAAACCCAGTGAGCGTGTTCGACCCGTGGCTCTGAGGTCTGTAAGAGGAACGAAACCCAGTGAGCGTGTTCGACTCGTGGCTCTGGAGGTCTGTAAGAGGAACGAAACCCAGTGAGCGTGTTCGACCCGTGGCTCTGGAGGTCTGTAAGAGGAACGAAACCCAGTGTGCGTGTTCGACCCGTGGCTCTGGAGGTCTGTAAGAGGAACGAAACCCAGTGAGCGTGTTCGACCCGTGGCTCTGAGGTCTGTAAGAGGAACGAAACCCAGTGAGCGTGTTCGACCCGTGGCTCTGAGGTCTGTAAGAAGAACGAAACCCAGTGAGCGTGTTCGACCCGTGGCTCTGGAGGTCTGTAAGAAGAACGAAACCCAGTGAGCGTGTTCGACCCGTGGCTCTGAGGTCTGTAAGAGGAACGAAACCCAGTGAGCGTGTTCGACCCGTGGCTCTGAGGTCTGTAAGAGGAACGAAACCCAGTGAGCGTGTTCGACCCGTGGCTCTGAGGTCTGTAAGAGGAACCAAACCCAGTGAGCGTGTTCGACTCGTGGCTCTGGAGGTCTGTAAGAGGAACCAAACCCAGTGAGCGTGTTCGACTCGTGGCTCTGGAGGTCTGTAAGAGGAACGAAACCCAGTGAGCGTGTTCGACCCGTGGCTCTGGAGGTCTGTAAGAGGAACGAAACCCAGTGAGCGTGTTCGACCCGTGGCTCTGGAGGTCTGTAAGAAGAATGAAACCCAGTGAGCGTGTTCGACCCGTGGCTCTGGAGGTCTGTAAGACGAACGAAACCCAGTGAGCGTGTTCGACTCGTGGCTCTGGAGGTCTGTAAGAGGAACGAAACCCAGTGAGCGTGTTCGACCCGTGGCTCTGAGGTCTGTAAGAAGAATGAAACCCAGTGAGCGTGTTCGACTCGTGGCTCTGGAGGTCTGTAAGAAGAACGAAACCCAGTGAGCGTGTTCGACCCGTGGCTCTGGAGGTCTGTAAGAAGAACGAAACCCAGTGAGCGTGTTCGACCCGTGGCTCTGAGGTCTGTAAGAAGAACGAAACCCAGTGAGCGTGTTCGACCCGTGGCTCTGGAGGTCTGTAAGAAGAACGAAACCCAGTGAGCGTGTTCGACCCGTGGCTCTGGAGGTCTGTAAGAGGAACGAAACCCAGTGAGCGTGTTCGACCCGTGGCTCTGAGGTCTGTAAGAGGAACGAAACCCAGTGAGCGTGTTCGACCCGTGGCTCTGAGGTCTGTAAGAGGAACGAAACCCAGTGAGCGTGTTCGACCCGTGGCTCTGGAGGTCTGTAAGAGGAACGAAACCCAGTGAGCGTGTTCGACCCGTGGCTCTGGAGGTCTGTAAGAGGAACGAAACCCAGTGAGCGTGTTCGACTCGTGGCTCTGAGGTCTGTAAGAGGAACGAAACCCAGTGAGCGTGTTCGACCCGTGGCTCTGAGGTCTGTAAGAGGAACGAAACCCAGTGAGCGTGTTCGACCCGTGGCTCTGAGGTCTGTAAGAGGAACGAAACCCAGTGAGCGTGTTCGACCCGTGGCTCTGGAGGTCTGTAAGAGGAACGAAACCCAGTGAGAGTGTTCGACCCGTGGCTCTGAGGTCTGTAAGAGGAACGAAACCCAGTGAGCGTGTTCGACTCGTGGCTCTGGAGGTCTGTAAGAGGAACGAAACCCAGTGAGCGTGTTCGACTCGTGGCTCTGAGGTCTGTAAGAGGAACGAAACCCAGTGAGCGTGTTCGACTCGTGGCTCTGAGGTCTGTAAGAGGAACGAAACCCAGTGAGCGTGTTCGACTCGTGGCTCTGAGGTCTGTAAGAAGAACGAAACCCAGTGAGCGTGTTCGACCCGTGGCTCTGGAGGTCTGTAAGAAGAACCAAACCCAGTGAGCGTGTTCGACTCGTGGCTCTGAGGTCTGTAAGAGGAACGAAACCCAGTGAGCGTGTTCGACCCGTGGCTCTGAGGTCTGTAAGAGGAACGAAACCCAGTGAGCGTGTTCGACTCGTGGCTCTGGAGGTCTGTAAGAGGAACGAAACCCAGTGAGCGTGTTCGACTCGTGGCTCTGGAGGTCTGTAAGAGGAACGAAACCCAGTGAGCGTGTTCGACCCGTGGCTCTGGAGGTCTGTAAGAGGAACGAAACCCAGTGAGCGTGTTCGACCCGTGGCTCTGGAGGTCTGTAAGAGGAACGAAACCCAGTGAGCGTGTTCGACCCGTGGCTCTGGAGGTCTGTAAGACGAACGAAACCCAGTGAGCGTGTTCGACCCGTGGCTCTGGAGGTCTGTAAGACGAACGAAACCCAGTGAGCGTGTTCGACCCGTGGCTCTGGAGGTCTGTAAGAGGAACGAAACCCAGTGAGCGTGTTCGACCCGTGGCTCTGAGGTCTGTAAGAGGAACGAAACCCAGTGAGCGTGTTCGACTCGTGGCTCTGGAGGTCTGTAAGAGGAACGAAACCCAGTGAGCGTGTTCGACCCGTGGCTCTGGAGGTCTGTAAGAAGAACGAAACCCAGTGAGCGTGTTCGACCCGTGGCTCTGAGGTCTGTAAGAGGAACGAAACCCAGTGAGCGTGTTCGACTCGTGGCTCTGGAGGTCTGTAAGAGGAACGAAACCCAGTGAGCGTGTTCGACTCGTGGCTCTGGAGGTCTGTAAGAAGAACGAAACCCAGTGAGCGTGTTCGACCCGTGGCTCTGAGGTCTGTAAGAAGAACGAAACCCAGTGAGCGTGTTCGACCCGTGGCTCTGGAGGTCTGTAAGAAGAATGAAACCCAGTGAGCGTGTTCGACCCGTGGCTCTGGAGGTCTGTAAGAAGAACGAAACCCAGTGAGCGTGTTCGACCCGTGGCTCTGGAGGTCTGTAAGAAGAACGAAACCCAGTGAGCGTGTTCGACCCGTGGCTCTGAGGTCTGTAAGAAGAACGAAACCCAGTGAGCGTGTTCGACCCGTGGCTCTGAGGTCTGTAAGAAGAACGAAACCCAGTGAGCGTGTTCGACCCGTGGCTCTGAGGTCTGTAAGAGGAACGAAACCCAGTGAGCGTGTTCGACCCGTGGCTCTGAGGTCTGTAAGAGGAACGAAACCCAGTGAGCGTGTTCGACCCGTGGCTCTGGAGGTCTTTAAGAGGAACGAAACCCAGTGAGCGTGTTCGACCCGTGGCTCTGAGGTCTGTAAGAAGAACGAAACCCAGTGAGCGTGTTCGACTCGTGGCTCTGAGGTCTGTAAGAGGAACGAAACCCAGTGAGCGTGTTCGACCCGTGGCTCTGAGGTCTGTAAGAAGAACGAAACCCAGTGAGCGTGTTCGACCCGTGGCTCTGGAGGTCTGTAAGAAGAACGAAACCCAGTGAGCGTGTTCGACCCGTGGCTCTGAGGTCTGTAAGAAGAATGAAACCCAGTGAGCGTGTTCGACCCGTGGCTCTGGAGGTCTGTAAGAAGAACGAAACCCAGTGAGCGTGTTCGACCCGTGGCTCTGGAGGTCTGTAAGAGGAACGAAACCCAGTGAGCGTGTTCGACCCGTGGCTCTGGAGGTCTGTAAGAGGAACGAAACCCAGTGAGCGTGTTCGACCCGTGGCTCTGGAGGTCTGTAAGAGGAACGAAACCCAGTGAGCGTGTTCGACTCGTGGCTCTGGAGGTCTGTAAGAGGAACGAAACCCAGTGAGCGTGTTCGACCCGTGGCTCTGGAGGTCTGTAAGAAGAACAAACCCAGTGAGCGTGTTCGACTCGTGGCTCTGGAGGTCTGTAAGAAGAACAAACCCAGTGAGCGTGTTCGACCCGTGGCTCTGGAGGTCTGTAAGAAGAACAAACCCAGTGAGCGTGTTCGACCCGTGGCTCTGAGGTCTGTAAGAGGAACGAAACCCAGTGAGCGTGTTCGACCCGTGGCTCTGGAGGTCTGTAAGAGGAACGAAACCCAGTGAGCGTGTTCGACCCGTGGCTCTGGAGGTCTGTAAGAGGAACGAAACCCAGTGAGCGTGTTCGACCCGTGGCTCTGGAGGTCTGTAAGAATGTTGAGAGAAGTCGGCCTCTAGTTGGCGCTAGCTAGTTTTATGCCTCTGTAATCACGCTGTTTTTCACACATACACACAATATTCATGTCATTTTCTCCATAGACAAAATAACAGCTGAAAAGTAATGTCAAAGTAATAGCTTTCTTTTGTGAAGCAGGTGATGCATTATTAGCTTTATTCATTATATTAAAACTGTGATTCTACAACACAAGAGCAGTTTAGTGGAGATAAAGTGAAAGATTTAACAGTTTGTGCACTAAAAGGTTTCATCACTCACACAGACATGAAGAATCCGCAGATAAACCTCAGCAATGGTGATAGAAGTATCCGTGCCGCAGTGCATGCTGGGAGTCTGGGTGAGTGCCTGTGCTGGTACCCAGCATGCACTGCGACATGAAGCTGTTAATTGTCACCACCGCTGAGATTCATATGCGGATTCTTGATCTCTGAGTGATGATACCACAGAGGCTTACATCTGATCTGCACAACAAATGGATCTTACAGTATCACATCTCTACTATAATTAATATATTACTATTACTATATATCAATTTTAAAAAGACAGACATAAAAATACTGGGCATCAAATTTGACAGAGACGGGGGAGGGAGTGGAAATTGGCATGATGTGATTGGAAAAGTGAGGAAAAAATTGGGTTTCTGGGGACTGAGACAGTTGACTTTTGAAGGAAAGGTTTTAATTCTGAAAGCTGTGATTTTACCATTGTTTTTATTGCTATGTTCTGTTTTTTTCCCCCCTAGATTCTTTCTTGTATCTCTGGACCGGTCCATGTTTTATTTTTTGTGGGGATCCAAATGGGAGAGGCTAAAAAGAGTAACCATGAAGAAGGCACCAAAAAACGGAGGAAAAGGCGTACCAGACCCCTATTTGTTTTTAGGAGCCCAATACACTGCACTACACATAAAGTATGCCCTGACCTCATCCAGACAAGACAAAACAGCAGCTATGGCCCGGTTCTGGGTGGGGTCCTTTTTAAGATCCATCAAAATTTTACCAACAGACCTGACAACACCACTTGCATTTGACCAACCCCCTGCATACGCTCACATAAAAAAGTTTTTAAAGAATTTTAATTTGGGAAAAGAAAACGTGACTGTTTTAACTAACCACCGCTCTATCCTCTCCCTTGTGCAGGAACGGGAACAAGTGTGTCCAGTGCGCGGGCTCACCTTAGGTGAAGCCCAAAAGGTTTGGCGCAATGTGTCCCACTCAGCTCTCCAGAACCGACACCGGGACCTGGCGTGGATGGTTGCCCATGAGATCCTCCCGGTCAGGGCCGTGATGCACTCCCGAGGCATGTCGAGGAACCCCATCTGCCCGCGGCCCGGGTGTGGCGCGCCCGAGACCGTGAGGCACGCGCTTTGGGAGTGCAGCGCTGTGAGGGACCTGTGGGCAACAGCTGGCCCCCAGCAATTCCCGTACCTGCCAGCAGGGGGGGTCCCAAACTACCCAATGGTCAGAGGTGAAGTGAGCCAGGAAATGCCAGCACAAACCCGGACCAAGCTCTGGCTCACCATCTGTTGCATTAAAGACGCCATTTGGACCTCCAGAAACCTGCTGGTAGGGAAGCGCATGCAGGTGTCCCTCCACGCCACCATCCAGCTGGCACAATCAAGGCTGCAGGAGTACACCGCATGTCGCCATTCGGACGTGGGGGCCAGAGCCTCACAGGGAAAGGTCCCCACAGCCACGAGCCCTGACTGCCCGTAGATGCCCCCACACATCTTAGGCGGAGCAGCGGCGCCCCGGTTTAAGAGGATCTCCTCTGGGCCCAGGAAGGCCAGGTCTCCGGGACTGGTTTTGAGGAACTGAGTTGATGGTTTAAAAGGTTTATAAGGACACACCCGTTCTTGTACAATGGAAGAGAAAGTTTTAAAGTTTGTTTTAATTGTTTTATCAAGTTATTTATTTCATGTATTACCATGTTTTTTCATTTCTCCATGTGTTTTACCAGAATGCTTTTATTTTAAAATTATATACATGGAAAACAGAAATTGTTTATTTATTTATTTTTTTTAAAAAGAACAAATAATCATGTAAACATTCTGTAAAAACGTGGCTCAAA
This sequence comes from Leucaspius delineatus, assembly GCA_023718395.1. Classification (NCBI taxonomy): domain Eukaryota; kingdom Metazoa; phylum Chordata; class Actinopteri; order Cypriniformes; family Leuciscidae; genus Leucaspius; species Leucaspius delineatus. Next base: position 2,946,662 of record CM043376.1, on the reverse strand, counting down.
ACAAACAAACAAACAAAAAAATATATATATTATGATGTATGGTATTAATGAATGAATTGTTACAATAAAAATATGTCAAAAGAAAAAAATCTCTACTATAATTAATAATACACAACTGATAATAGATCTGGCTCTGGATAAGTGCAGTGAGTTTTACCATCAAAACACAACCATCAACACCAGATTAGATTCTCTTTTGGCTTTTGTGCCTCAACAAGTGGGTTTATAACACACATTTACAGCAGCCAGAGCAACATCAAGAGCCAGACTAAAGCAAACGCTGATCTCCATCATGGTGACTGTAATGATCATCCACATCTACACCTCTGCTAGTTCTCAGTGAGAGCTCCTGTAGACACGAGAGAGAGTCAGGTCAGTAAGTGGAGCTGGTGATGCTGTTAGTGGAGTAATCCTCCTGAGATCTTCACAGATCTTCTGTTATCCTCAGTAGATGCCATCTAAGGCTCTGGATGAACTCAGTTGTAGTTTCTCTCTTTCGCTATTTCTCGTTCCTGTGATGGTTCTGCTTGTTAGCAGCAGGTGTTCATCACTAATGCTCAATCATCACTTAATCAATCACTGTAATCACTTCATTTCTTGACTGCCATATCTTCTTTTAGTGACCTCAGCTGAACATCAGAGGACTCATGACTATTGGTTTATAAAGATTTAATGAATTAAGGTAATCTGTGTCCTCAAGTGTTACGCGTTAGCTTCATAGGGTTATAGGATTTGTCTTTGTGTGTGATGTTGTGAGCTAGCAGTAGCTGATAGCACTCCCAGTTCATGTAAAGTCTGTAATTTCAGTGGTTTTACTCAATAAAGTGAAGTTTCAGTCATATAAAGTATTTGAATGCAGTTTAATTGTGTATTAAAATGTCCTTGTTTTAGTGGACTCGACTGACATAAGTTCAGAGGACTCATAACTATTGTGTTTTTTATCAGATTAATTGAATTGAGGTAATCTGTGTCCTCAAATGAACTTGTTGGGTTGTACGGCTAATCGCTACACCGGTGTTGAATGTATAATGTTATGTAAACATTCTTTATTCATATGAAAAAACTGAACTATGAAAGTCACATGATCCATCTTACCTGTGTGTTTATCAGTTTCTTATCTCAGGTGTAGACATGTTTCTCTGGCCGTCCTTCACAGGGCGAGGGAGTGTACAGCGGCACGCAGAGGGCCGGGTCATGGCTATGTTGACTCGCGTACAGTGATTGACAGCTGTGGAGATCAGATGAACGTGTGACGAGTCATAAACTAGAGAGCTCGCTCTTTCAGCTCTTTCAGCTCCTCAGATCGCATAATTCAGTGGGAAATATATAAAAAGGGTATTCTATATGACTAAATATTTTGCAATCGTGGTAATAAATCAATATTTCTCCAAATATGCACACTTCTGGACTAAGTGCCCTAGCGGACGCTAGTTAGCATGTCTGCGCACACAGCTAAACCGCAGTAGACATGAGTGACTTCATATGAGTGTGTATATTAATACATTACAGATTTATTATTATACAGTCCTGACATGAATTAAGAAATGAATGTCCCTGCAACCTAGTTTTATCACGTGTGTGTGTGAGTGTGTGTGTGTGTGTGTGTGTATATGTACGTGTGTGTGAGTGTGTGCGTGTGTGTGTGTGTGCGTATACGTACGTGTGTGTGTGTGTGTGTGCCTGTGATAGACTCTGATATGAAGTAAACTCATTGTCTTCTTCTCTGGTGTTGTTCGTGACTGATATCTGCACGCTGGAGGGATGTGTGCTGGGAAGGGTTTAAGCATATATGTGTATACTGTACGTAATTGCACATAAAAAGCACAGTTCTCTTCCCTGTTGTTCAGAATAAGGCATTATGTGCTATAATGTTTGATAACTGTGTTTACTGCGTGTCCGTTCTGCAGTAGTGCGTCTCCTGTGTTTAATAATGTTAATACTTGTTCAAAACATTCAGCAAAGTTTGTATTTTCTGTTCATACTGATAAATAAAAGAATTCATTACAATTTTCATTTTAATAATACAGAAGTAAAATGATTTAAAAGTAAAGATTCTGAAAGCATTGAAGGAGATCCCATAATAACTGAACACAGTGGCGTAACTTTGTGTTAAAAAGTGGGTGGGACATTGCTAACACAATGCTAAATCATAAATCAGATGTACAATAACATTACGATGTCCAGCAATCGATTTAAATAGTACATTGGGTTTAATTTGTCGTTTAATGAGGTCTAATATATGTTCTGTATGTCTTATATGACTGTTTCAGGCATGTTTTTAAGTGGTCCGGGGCCAGAACTGTTGCCAAGCGGGTCAGAGGTTCTGGGTTCTGATCTGCAGTTTTTTTTTTTTTTTTTTTTTTATCAAAACCGATTAAAGGGGTCATGACATGGGTTTTTCTATTTTAATATTATGGTCCCCTAGGTGTAATTAGTATTACTATAGTTTTTTTAACAACATTTTTTTAAAATGTAGTGATTTATGACCTTTTCCCACCCTGTTTCTCATCCTCTGATTCAAAGTCTGTTTTGGGGGAGTTTCCCCTTTAAGAGTTCAGTGTTAACGCCCACTGTTATGATTGGCTAACGTCAGTGCCTATGCATCAATTGTTAACGCCCCCAGCCAGAACATTTGCGGATTCAGCGTAACTGTTTAGTAGCGGGTGATGCATGCGAAGCGATGCTCTTGCAGTGATAAAACCTTATATGTTTGAGCTGGAATCAGAGGAAAATGAACCATCACCACAACAACGAAGACTGGATCAGCCCGTGTCCACATGGAAAGTGAAACTGTTTTGAATTAATAAAAAATTGTTGAAAACGGATTATTGTTGCATAATTATCCTATAGCTTAATTTGCTAACAGTTTAACATTATTTAACTAATTTCAATGAAATGATAGGGTGTACCACGGACAGCAATGCATGTACAGGCCATATCTGAAGATGCAGCATTGATAAGGCAACATTTTTAATTTTCTATCACATGTAGGCCTACTAGAAAGGCGACATATTTTCAAGATTCTCTTATACAAATGTGTTTATATTAGCCAGTGATAAAAAGTAATATTGTAAATACCCTTAAAATGACAATTCTACATAAAAAAGTGTCATATCAAATACATTTATGATTGCTTTAACATTCACAGGTGCACTTGTGGCAGTAGTGGTGCAATGCCCACTGAGCAAGAACATAATGCTGCATGGAGACCCCTGAAGTATGTGCACATAATAAAAGACAAATAATAATCATTATGTTAATCTGCATGTTTGAGTATTACATGTTGGACTACAATCGTAAACTCAATAGCCTTCTCAATAGGTTGTCAGAAGAATTACCACCTACCTGTATGATTCATCACCCGGGACTTGAACCTGTTTGCCTAAATTTGTATTTGTTACAGAATGCACACAACATTTACAGGGCAGACTATGGTAGGGTTACACCAGTAAGCAGTCCCTCCAGGATTTCACAATTTTTTTGTGTGATATTTGCGATCAAAGTGGCTGATTTTGTGGTGGTTATTTCCAGAAATTTGTGAAAAAATTTGCGATTTTATAATTAGGACATCACATTTACCATAATAGTATTATGTCAGATGCACAATAGTCATACATGACACAAATCACACACACAAAAAAAAAAAGAATAAAGCTTGTTTATTTTGGTCTAATCAAATTCTCATCAAATTAACTTTTAAAACAACCTATAGGCACAACACAAGACCAGGAACATCCAAGAAATGATTTAAATAATCAAGTAAACACTCAGTAATGAAATAAGAACAAAGGAACAAATAACAAAAAGAAACAAAACAGGACAAATAAATACAAGGAAACAGTTACAAACAGTGGATAATTTACGTATTTTTTTTAATTGTGCTGTATTGTTGTTGCTTGATTAACATGAACAACACTGACGACAGCAGGTAAATTAGGCTACTGTCACTTTAAGACCTACTACACAGACCCACTCGCTGTCCGTCGCGTCGACTGAACACTCATCAAGTGTTAGTCACATTAAGTCATTAGACTTCATGAATGTGAGAAAACTAAGCTTTTGTCAGAACAACGACGGAGGTTATGGCTGGCGAGGATAAACAGGAAAGAAACTCCCTCAAATCACGCAAGCATTTGCTCAGAGCACTTTGTGTCAGGGGCACAATGCTGTATTTTATTGAGAGTGTACACAAATATAATGGCGCTTTTCCACTGCATGGTACGGCACGGTTCGGCTCGGTACGGTTCGACTCGGCGTGGAACGGTTCGGCTCGCTTCGCTTTTCCACTGCGTGGTACGACTCGACTCGGTACGGCACGGTTCGGTTCGCTTTAGCTCGGTTGCTTTTCCATTGCAGTTAGTACCGCTTCAAACTGGGTGGGACTGATCGTTATAGTTGCCGCCTCTACTGCCATGACATCATCGTAAACGCGCCACATTTCAAACGCACAACACAGGGGATGGTGCTCTTGATTCTCGGCATGTGGATGTTTTTTAATTAAATTAAACGTTCTTATAATGGTTTACTATATGGAAGGAAAATTCTTAACGTGTAATTAAACGTTGCGTTCATATTCTGGGCTCATCTGATTTTTTGTACATAGCATAGCCTACTTTGTTATGATTTTAGTATCATAATGATTAATAAATGCACGCACAATTATCCGTGAACTTGATTTGAACAAATGCCTTTCAACTTGTGTGTGCAAAATTCAGAATTAAATGAATGTGCAGCAATCTTTATAAATAGAGAGTCTAGGCCTAATGTACTGTTTTAAACTATAGCCTACTGCCATTAAAAAAGCGCATTGTTAATGTTATGTTATTTTTTTTCCATCTGCCTATGTTGATTATGAAAGTGAACAGCACGAGTAGAGAGACATGGAGCGAGTCAGACATAATTTTGACCACTTCATTAAGTTTTGTTTTGTAGAAAGCCTTTCTTTAAAGTGAATTTCGTTTTGTATAAATTGTATCTTAATTTTAATAATTTTTTCATCAAACAATTGCCTGGATTGAATAAATAAGATGCAAAATAGACAATTTAATCATTGAGGCGCCCGAGCGGTCACTTGCATTGTACGTTAACTGGAGCGCATCTCATCCTCAAATACACAAAGCTTGAAATGTCTTTAAACGAAATAATTCAAAACAAAAAGAAATAGGCTACTCTCTTATGTAATCCATTATGTGCATTTCTCTCTATAGGCGCGTTTACTACGAATATGGCGATCGGCAACTTCATCTTTGCCATGCACAGACACTGACAGAAAACACTATTATAAATAAAAATCAGTGCACGCGTTTTAATAAAATTAAAACTTTAATTGTGATCATTAAAATAATTGAATATTAAATATTTTGTGGCCAAGTTTTGCTCATTTATTTAATAGTAGCCTATATATAGGCTATATATAGACCTAATTTTATTAAATTAAACAAGCGCAAAATTCAGCATTCAATCAAATATTCAAAAAGACTTAATAATAATGTTATTTCAACATAATATCTCGTTATTTCGACATAATGTGCGTGCAACAAGCAAGATGTGCATTTGTGTATCCGGGGTCGCGTGCACTGATTTTTATTTATAAAATAGTGTTTTCTGTCAGTGTCTGGCAAAGATGAAGTTGACGATCGCCATATTCATAGTAAACGCGCCTATAGAGAGAAATAACATTATTATTAAGTCTTTTTGAATATTTGATTGAATGCTGAATTTTGCGCTTGTTCAATTTAATAAAATTAAAACATTAATTGTGATCATTAAAATAATTGAATATTAAATATTTTGTGGCCAAGTTTTGCTCATTTATTAATATTATATATTACACACACATATGTGTGTGTGCCCTCAGCACAGTATGCGTCAAAAATGATCCGGCGCCGCCCCTGACTGCAAGAAACAGTTTGCAAGAAACTTTTTAACTGCAAGAAACTACAGCGTTGGCTGTTGTCTACTGGCTATTTGAATCTAGCGGGTTTGTCTCGTGCATGGTCTCGTGTCGCAAATACAATGACACTGGTAGTGACGATTCTGTCTGACCAATCAGTGATCTTCAGTGTTTTCACGTCACATTTTAGTATCGGTACTTTGTAAAGACAGCAGCTTATGGCATCAAAGATGGCGTCTCCGGGGAGGTCACGTGACATTAATTGGCCTGTGGGAACTATGTATAGAGAGCCTAAGTCCCTCCCCTTCCGGTGGACCACCATGGGACCTTACTTCGGAAAAATACTGTATGGTAGTCAATGGCGAGAGACAACAAATATGTTAGGGTTAGAATTGTTTGAATTGTGCGCTGAATTACACATATGATGTTTGTCAATTTAAAAGAAACATTTTAAAGTCAAGAAAGTCACAGTTTGATGTAAAACTGTTGAGGTATAAGACTGTGAAAATACGTAATTACAAAGACTACAAACCCACATGTGACGTCATACATTTTCGTTCAATGAATGAAGCTAACTTTACTGAAGCTAACTCAGCTAACTCTACTGAGGCTAACTTTACTGAAGCTAACTCAGCTAACTTTACTGAAGCTAACTTTACTGTAGCTAACTCAGCTAACTTTACTGAAGCTAACTCAGCTAACTTTACTGAAGCTAACTTTACTGTAGCTAACTCAGCTAACTTTACTGAAGCTAACTTTACTGTAGCTAACTCAGCTAACTCTACTGAGGCTAACTTTACTGTAGCTAACTCAGCTAACTTTACTGAAGCTAACTTTACTGAAGCTAACTTTACTGAAGCTAACTTTACTGTAGCTAACTCAGCTAACTTTACTGAAGCTAACTCAGCTAACTTTACTGAAGCTAACTTTACTGTAGCTAACTCAGCTAACTTTACTGAAGCTAACTTTACTGAAGCTAACTTTACTGAAGCTAACTTTACTGAGGCTAACTCAGCTAACTTTACTGAAGCTAACTTTACTGAAGCTAACTTTACTGAAGCTAACTTTACTGTAGCTAACTCAGCTAACTTTACTGAAGCTAACTTTACTGAAGCTAACTTTACTGAGGCTAACTCAGCTAACTTTACTGAAGCTAACTTTACTGAAGCTAACTTTACTGAGGCTAACTCAGCTAACTTTACTGAAGCTAACTTTACTGAAGCTAACTTTACTGAAGCTAACTTTACTGAAGCTAACTTTACTGTAGCTAACTTTACTGAAGCCAACTTTACTGAAGCTAACTTTACTGTAGCTAACTCAGCTAACTTTACTGAAGCTAACTTTACTGAAGCTAACTTTACTGAAGCTAACTTTACTGAGGCTAACTCAGCTAACTTTACTGAAGCTAACTTTACTGAAGCCAACTTTACTGAAGCTAACTTTACTGTAGCTAACTCAGCTAACTTTACTGAAGCTAACTTTACTGAAGCTAACTTTACTGAGGCTAACTCAGCTAACTTTACTGAAGCTAACTTTACTGTAGCTAACTCAGCTAACTTTACTGAAGCTAACTTTACTGAAGCTAACTTTACTGAAGCTAACTTTACTGAGGCTAACTCAGCTAACTTTACTGAAGCTAACTTTACTGAAGCTAACTTTACTGAGGCTAACTCAGCTAACTTTACTGAAGCTAACGTCTGTCATTTTTCTATAGTCTTACGTTATAATCGTAACGTTACGCCGTCATGCCTGAGTGTTTTGAGCCAGAATACACACATACGAGCGACGGCTTGCTCGTTGTTTTGCTTCCCGGGAGATGAATGAATGAATGAATGAATGAATAGCTTTATTGGTCACTAGTCACAAGTACCAGCGAAATTCCGCCATCAACCTGTCCATACAAACATACATACAATATGACAAGGGGGTAGACAGGACAGGAAGACAGAGCATTTTAGGAAAGAATACAGCATAAACATGAGGAGAGGTGAGGAGAAAAAAAGGCCACCCCCAGACTACGCTCCTGTAGGAGTACAGTTTGGGAACAGTAAAAAACACCTCAGCAACATTAGCACATAATCAGCACAACATGAACACACAAGACTTGCAACAGGGGAGGGGAGTGGGGGATGGAGGTAACCCAGCACAGGCAAGCAGCCATCCGGTCCTGCAGCCATTCTCGGCGCTGGTCGGACCCGCCTGCCAGACTGGGGGTATGTAGCGTCGAAGGCGAGGGATGGGGGGTGGGGTGGTGATTGCATATCTGTAGATGTAAGAGTTTGTGTATGTGTAGGCCTGGAGAGCCGCTGCGTCTGGCATCCTAATCTAGCCTGTAGTTCTAGATGTAGTTCATTGAGCGATTTTCATGAAACTAAATGTTACTCTTCTGTTTTATGACAAACTGCGACTTTCTTGACTTTCATAATTATCTTTTAAATTGACAAACCTCATATGTGTAGTTCAGGGCACAGTTCAGGCGGAATAAAAAGATAAGTTGTCTCTCGCCATTGACTTCCATACATATTTTTTCCGAAGTAAGGTCCCATGAGCCGGAAGCGGAGGGGCGGGACTTAGGCTCTCTATTTAGAGCTAAATAATTAAAATAAAAATAAAATAAAATACTAAATAATTAAATTTAGATTAAATAAATGGTTCATTTATAATGGGGAGGACGTCTTAAGCTATGAAACTCGCAGGACGTTTTAATGGTGCAAAGACCTCTTATATAGCAAAAGATCAAAGCAAATTTGGTTTATCATGTCATGACCCCTTTAAGTTGATCAGTGGTTGTATATCAGGCAGGGACACGTTTGTGTGCATTTTGTTTTGTAATTTCACCGGAACGAATAGAGAGTCTCCTCAGCGGACTGAAGCGCGCGTCCGAGTGAAGACTGTGCACGAGCCTCAAGAGGCGTTTCTCAATGTCAAGGAAGGATCCTCGGAAGCCAGAATTCCGAGGATGCTACGTCATCGACATCCGTCGAAGGACTGTTCCAATGTCGAGGCTCCTCGGAATTTCAACCAAGGACTGCGTCCTTCATTCGAAAAATATCCCATACACAGGAAAGGATGCATATGAGTAGACTTCGCGCTCTTCACGCTCTCAAATCACCCACAATCCTATGCGCGCAGCTTTGCTATCTTGTTAAAAAAATTCAAAAGGTGTTTCTCAATGTCAAGGATACTTCCTTGGCAGGACTGGTCCTTCCAAGTCACTTCCTTCAGAGGCTAGACGAGGCTCCTCTTAAGCATTCTACTGTCTATGGTTTTTCAACGGCTCTGGAACAGGCTAGCAAGTGCACGTCAGTGCGTCATTACGTCAGTGAAAATGAAAAACAGAGCGTTGCTATGGACGCAGTTCTGTTCACTCGGGCAATATAATCGTTTTTAAATCAATAAACTCCTTTTTAATCATATTATTTGACTGTCAAGTGTGTTTAAACAGTGCAGGTCAATTTGATCCATAACATAATGGATGTAATTATTTTTTTTAAACAAATGTTTGGTAACGTAAATATATTTACATTTGAAAGCATATTAACGCTCCGACTCCGTGACGATAGTCCGTTAACGCCTAACATTTTGAATTTTTTTTAACAAGATAGCAAAGCTGCGCGCATAGGATTGTGGGTGATTTGAGAGCGTGAAGAGCGCGAAGACCTTTTCAACGTAATTGCGTATTACGTGACGTCACGAACGCGCATCACAGAACAGACCAAGGCGAACATTTGTGCTTATAAAACTTAAACTTTTTTATTTATTTTTGAAATGACCGATCGTTTCGCTAGATAAGACCCTTATTCATCGTCTGGTATCGTTTAAAGCCCTTTGAAGCTGCACTGAAACTGTCATCTGGACCTTGAACCGTTTGGGTCCCAATGGAATCCATAATATGTGGAAAAATCCTGGAATGTTTTCATCAAAAACCTTAATTTCTTTTCGACTGAAGAAAGAAAGACATGGGCATCTTGGATGACATGGGGGTGAGTAAATTATCAGCAAAAGTTTTTTTAAAAGTGAACTTCTCCTTTAAGAGGAGCCTCGCCTAGCCTCTGAAGGAAGTGACTTGGAAGGACCAGTCCTGCCAAGGAAGTATCCTTGACATTGAGAAACACCTAGTATCCGCGCCACTGATCGCCGCGGCAACCAGCACTTCATCACTAAAACACCACATTTCAGCGCTAGATCAACTCTTATTTAACAAACGAACTAAATGAATGCTCTGCTAGTTAACTGGAGATGTTTTATTTATTTGTATTGGTATATTAGTGCCGCGAGATGTTTCAAAAGTGGTGGGTGTCTCACCTCGCCTATGACTGAACACAGATTTACAGTGGTGTATTTACACAGATTTACAGTGGTGTATTTACACAGATTTACAGTGGTGTATTTACACAGATTTACAGTGGTGTATTTACACAGATTTACAGTGGTGTATTTACACAGATTTACAGTGGTGTATTTACACAGATTTACAGTGGTGTATTTACACAGATTTACAGTGGTGACAATAAACATGACAGTTTATATAATACGATTAAAAATCATATTTTTAAATTGATGGTTTTATTATAAATATGGTGATTATCTCTAAGGTTGACATCCAACTTAATATATGAGTCTTATATTATATTATATTTATCTGAATCTAACATGTCAGCTGGTGATGATTATTGTGCCCTTTTCTTTTACCCCAAATACCACATTTCTCCATATTGATCCGCTATTGAACAACTGATGCTTTAATAACCGTGACCTGAAGATCATTAACAAGACGCGTGTCTCGAGCTATACAGCTGTAGAGATTCTCTTATACTGAACAGATCCACAACATTTACACACATCAGACATCAGGTTATGCAGGGTTTCCTCTCGGATCTTGAAGATGATGAAGAGATGATGAATCTGTGTAAGATGATGAAGATGATGAAGATGTGTGTGTGCCTCATAAAGTCGCACACATCTGTGCCCTATACTCTCTCTTAGAGGAGGATAACAGAACAGTGATAGAACATGTAGAGCTCAATGGATGCTGTGAGGAGAATACTTACATTTAAGTTGATTTAAAAAATGAATGGATATTTAAATAATTAGGCATAGGGTTCTGTAAGTCTGTTGCAAACCAAATATTCTTAAAATGAACTATATTCTTATAAAGACCCTTGTCTGGCTTGTTTAAGGTTAAAGTATCTCACATAAACTGCCTGAGGAAGACACCCCTGTTGTTGTCGTCGTCGTGCTGTGCGGTGCAGTCTCCCGACAGCAGGGGGCGCTGCAGAGATCAGCAGGACACGCGCTCGGGGCTCCATTACTTCCGCCTGCAGGACTGAGGAAAACAAATCGAGCTGATTCATCGCGCGCTCTGCGGATAGTCCCCTGATTTCCAGCAAATATGGTGAGAAAGTGCGCTGTTTTCCTCTTAAAGTCGCTGCTAGTGTTGTGCTGGGCAGTGTGTGGAGCCGGCTTCGGGTGTAGCCGCTGAGGGGATGTGGATCGCGCGGAGTTGCGCGTGTATGCGCGTGAATGATGAGCATGAGTAAGCGGAATGAACGCGCTCGCGCTCGCGATGCAGAAACCCGAACATTAAACCATAAACATCATCATAACTGGTTATTACACTGGTGTTCGCGAATATGCGTGTGTGTTTGACCAGTATAAGAGCGTTAGTGTGTTTATTCAGCGGGTTAAGAGTGTGTGTCGGGAGCGAGGCCGCGCGCTTTCGCTTTCACTAAACATGAACATTATACTGTGTTTAATCTCCAGACTCGC